>JAABOM020061873.1:0-44882 GCA_011800125.2 Solanum clarkiae
ACATCTTACAATACTAGTACTATGCAAATGAAACATGATATGACTTTTCAAATTAGCGCCAATTTTTAAAAGTGCTTTAATCTCAAATTAGAGGGAGATATGTACGTCTACAGCCGAAGAGGGTCAACTGTAAACAAGTTTTAAGTCAAATTGAAGAGATCATGACCCTAAATGAAGTGAGAGAAGTGAGGTGCTTGTAGGAATTAGGAAGCTAGCAAGTGAATCACCTACTTGCTTAGCTTAAATTTGCTAGCTAAATAGAGACGAGGCCCAATGTTGAATTTTTCTAAGTCCAATAATGAATAAAGTTCGTGTGAAGAGTCTAACTTTAGCTCGTATTTCACCATCATGAATGGATAATACTTAACGCCCAAGATTAATAATAAAGGGGCCCATGTACATCGCAACCCACTTGACTAATTGGGCCCAAACTAAGTAAAGAGGAATTAGGAAAATGGGCAGCCAAGATCCACCAACTTTGAAACCAAATTAGGCCGAAGTGAAAAGGCCAAGCTGATGCATTACCACCTTGATAACATGAGGCTTAAACTACTAAAGAAATTCACCCAAAGTCTCCTTTAAAAAGGCTTACAAGTAGGACCTTTAAATCATTCTTAACTTGGAAAAAAATCAGCTTTCACAAACTTTCTCTCTACACTTTCTTAACCTAGCAAAGCGGCCACAAGGAGACTTTTAGGGTTCTTGAAGAATCCCTACACCTTGAAGATAATTGTAAATAAGCTTAATTATATGTTTATTATAATTTTCTTATGAAAAACAAGAGATTGTGTTGGTTAAGTTTATGCTGAAATTGTTGGACAGCATGTGTTCCAAAAGTTGTTGTACATTTTTCTTATTTATTTGGAAGCTTTTATCTTTTTGGTTGGATTTATTATGAGGTGAGGCTACTATTCTTAATGAGTATTTGTTCTATAATGATGTATAAAGGCTACTGCACCATTTTTACACTCCGCAAAAGTGAGTTCTTGTGTGATATCGTAATTGCGCTCGTAACAGGAACTTGTGGCTGATTGATTGAGGACTACGGTCTCACATCCTCCACCTATTTTGAGGACTGTTTTTGAACTATTTTAGGACTTTTTTTACGTGTATTCATGGTGGGGACTGTTTGGTTAAAGTTGGAACAGGTTTGGAACTGTCGACGTCGAAATATAGTGAAGGGATGTAACGTTATGCCGCCTATTTAGATGTTGCATAGAATTGTTATGTGTTGTGCTTTGTGAGCTATTGTAATACTTTTATGGTGATAAAACAGGCTTCATATGATAGGTATGTGAGAATGTGTATTAGAAAATACGAGTAAGGGCGTAAAGGTTGAAAGAATACGCTCGGGTTTATAATTATCCGCTAGCTGCCCGCATGTTGTTTTTTATGAGATTGTGCTGCCAAGATATATCTATTGGCTGCTAATGCTAGTTTTATCACCTACTATATTATAGATCTGAAGGAAGCGAAGCTTATCTCGAGGTAATAGCGAGGTCATACAACAAGATATGCAAGGCTACTTGATTTCGTATTATTCGGCATGAAACATAGATCCCTCCTTGGCACATAAAGGCACTTACCGACTCCAACACAACTATTTACCATGTCTCAACTCTCTCACATGTTCATATGCTCCCATACATAGTCATCTTCTAATCTGCATACATACTTGGATACCAAGATATACGAGTTTGTTCTACTAAAAAGTTCATGTGTTATTCTACCTCCTTTGTGATTGTTTACATGTCATATGTTGTACATACAGTCCTACAACTCTAATATTACAATCACTAGAAGAATCATCTCAAAGGTAATTAAAAGATAAAGTAAAGTATATTGCTTGTTGATGGGTGGTAACCCGAGGGGTGGAAGAATAGCCTAGACAGGGCCGATCCGGATATAGATTTACCACTGATCAACTGGTCATTTGTATTACTTGTTGTGCACAGATTATACTGTATAGGTAAAGTAATAAAAATAACATAAAGTACATGACCCCATAGTATAACTAAAGGTGGTCTCTTATCCTTCATCATTGCATAGTTTCATTTGAGTTGTTACTTCATATACATTATTTCCTGCCTTACATATTCAGTATATTATCTCGTACTAACGTCCCTTACAGGGCACCTTCATTTCCTACTGCAGGTACAGGTGCTAGTAGATCTCCCCAGTAGGAGTACAGGATATCTAGTTGCTTACCAAGCTCTAGGTTACTTCAGAGCTTTGTGTGTCTAGAGCTTATATTTTTTTTCCTTGTATAGTTAGCCGAGGAGGGGCATGTCCCGGCCCTTATTAGATACTTTTCCTTATCTAGAAGCTTTGTAGACTATATAAATTAAAGTGTGGTCATGTCTCGTACTTTAGACACCGTAGCCCCAATGACCTAGCCATATGCATTTCCTTTTCACTTGTTATTACTGTTTACTTTCTTAAAGGCATGTTGAATGTAGAAATCCCTTATAATATGTATAGAAAGCGCACAGATATAGGTTGGTTCTCCTGAGCATTATTGGCAATGGGTGTCAGTTCACCTTATTGAGACTTTGGGAATGACGAGCAGGGAAAGCTAGTCTACTCCATCTATGAGGAGCCTCGAGTTATATCTGACAAACTTAGCCGTGTCCCTAGTCTCTAGGACACGATGATTCAGTATGGGAACGATCGACTAACATAGGTCCATGGATGATACTAACCAACCATGGTGAGGGAGTTTTATACCTCTTACGTAGCCACAGTCCATCTTTCTCTTCCCAAGGGGAAGAAATTGCTTACTCAGCCAAGACTAACCGAGACGCGAGTGAGGGGCTGGCGGGTAGATATATCAGAGGAGACCATTCGCCTTATATTATTAGGTCCTGAGTACTTTTCCCCCAGATCCACCACAGAGTTCGACTATAGGGTGGGGCAGACAAGGGGCCCACTTGTGATAAACAATCTCGAGCAATGAGCCATATTTATAAGATGGGTGGCTGGGTATATTACAGAGTAAAGTCATGAACCTGCTTGTGTTGCCACTCACTCAGAGCTTATTGTCAAGGCTTCACTCAGCTTTTCCACAAAACTTTGGTGGGCTATTGTTCATTCACACATTTGGCCTACAATTGCTAATAATACTGACGCCGAAGAGTGCGGTATTTTTTGCCAACATCTTGGGTGGCTATGATATTTATTGGGGCCACCTCATCATCGAGTAGATACATGAGACCGCGCTAAAGAGGTCCACCTCCATCCCATTCCTATGCTTGATCTATAAGCTCTGTTTAGAGTCTCGAGTGGAGATATTACACAAGTTAGACCAGATGATTGAGGCCTAGCATACATTGGATCCCAACCTGATCAAGGTTGAAGAGAACCTGTGCTACCCCAGTGACAACAACCTCCACCTATGCTTGAGATGTCACCCCAATGCCACCACCTGAGGTTTTTCAGAGAGACACCACCACTGCCGCTATACTACGGAGGAGAGGCCCCCGCAGCATGGTGTAGATAAGGAGAGATTGTGATACCACACCAGAGGCCACTCTTCACAGACTTCTACAACAAGCATAGTCTACATGTTTGCTGCTTCTATAAAGGCCATGATGTGGCATCATAACATGCTGAGTCCCAGTTGACTTAGCTCTTTCGGTAGATTAGGCGATGGGCCCAATAGGCTATTTTGGACTCGAAGGATCGGAGCCGGGCTTTCACTATTTCTACTATTCAGGACCGTATTTCTGAGATGGATGCCCGTATTGATGCCTTTGAGGAGATGGTTCAAAAGATATTGGCCGAGGCCCGACCTTTAGATTTGTCAGCCATGAAGTCAGAGATCCAACAACATCGGGCTAATATGACAACATCACTAGCTGCACAAGTCACACTAATAGAGACGACTTCTCCAGTGTCAATGTTGGATTTGTTTGCCTCTTAGTAGCCTACAGAGACTTCCCTTGGGAAGAGACCTTACATGGATAAGGAGCCAAAGCAGAAAAATGTACATGCAAAGTACTCAGAAAATGAAGAGTTTGAGCTTGCCGCGAGGAGATCGAGACATGATGAGGAGATGAGGCTAGCTCGTGAGCGTGATAGGTTGAGGGGTATTGGCCCCTATGGATAGAGTACCATTATTGAGGAGATAACCTTGTAGGTGGGGGATGGCCAAACTAAGCCAGAGACCGGTGCTTAGGCGCCAAGTTATGTTTTTTACCCTTTTTTGTGTTTATTCTTCTTGATTTTATGCATTGGGGATAATGCACATCTTTTTCGATGGGGTGTGGATAGTTATGGGCCTCATTGAAGTCTGACTAGCTTATGGTCCATAACTACCCCAATTTTTTATCCCGAGGTTTTCTTATATGTGTTCTTTTTCCATGTGGTATATTTAATTTTTGTTGAAATAGTATGTTTAGGATTTTTAGACAATATATGTAGCATGTAGTACTAATACTTATGATATATAGTATGTTTTTTTTGTTTTTGTTTTGAAAAAAAAAATAGCACCCACTAAAAATTTTGATTAGTAGTTAGATAGTAACCATGCATGTTGAGGTGTTTGGCAATATCTGTTCTGATAAGTAAGGGCAAATTTAGATAAGAAGCATGATCTGTGAGTTTTTTGCTGATAATGTATGCAATGGCATGTGAGCGTGTGCTTATTTTGCTAGATTCATGTATTTTGTGCTAATTTAGAACTTTCCCTGTTATTCTAAGTTAGATCGTAGATTAACTGGATTAGGAAAGGATCTTAGGCCTTTGTTCTTAAATAGTCCACTTTAGCCCACAAATAACCGACCAAATGATGATATATCCCTTCTTCTAAATATTTGAGCCTTACATGTACCAATTCTTTCTAAACACCTAATTAACCTAGTCTTGTCTAGTGAAACTCCGAAATTGCCTTGGTCTTTCCTTGAGCATTGTAAATCTTGATGGAGGCAAAAAATCTAAGTTGAGGGTGGTTACTAAACGTGGCCTTGGTTCGGGGAAGAGGTATTGTTCACTTCATTACAGGCTAGAAAGCCTAAGTTGAGGGTGGCTAGTGTAAGGAAAAAGGACAAAAAAAGGGGAGAGTTTGGAATGAAGAGAAAAAGTAGAAAAATCATGTATTGGGCACAAGAAAAAGCTAAGATTCCTTAAGTTGAGCTAAAAAGCAAAAAGAAGCAAAAAAAAACAAGGCAAAAAGCTGAAAATGAGAAGAAAGCACTTGGAAAAGCTTGAATAAGAAAAAAAGGAAGAATAAGGTGAACATGACAGAGTTGGTGGGGCAAGAGTGTAGAAAAATATAGTTTCAAGTAGGGCCATTAGTCACTATTTTCCTAAAATATCATACCAAGACCTGTTGAGCCTACGTTACAAGCTTAGAAAGTCCTAAAGTGATCCTAGTCCAGTTAGTTGAAGGTTTGAGTAATGAGTATAAGAGAAAGTCTATGGTATTAGTCATTGTGCATGAATATCTTTATGAGAGTGAGTGTTTTTGCACAGTCCCATGGTTTAACATGAAATCATCATTGAGTGTCAAATATGGGACTTCTTTCTGTGAGGATACTTGCATTGCTTTGTTAGCATTTGACTTGTTTAGTGATTATGGACTATTCATAGCCCCTTGCTTGTCATAGTTGTGTTGTCACATACAACAGTTTGCATTTGTTTGATAAATAGCTATCTGATCCTATTTTGAAAAACTGGTGTGGGTATTTGAGTTTGAGATGTATATGATATATACTATTGAGTTGAGTTCTATGTGTTACTATATTGTCTATATCGATTGAGTTATCGCCTGAGGACAAACAACAATTTTAAGTTGAGGGCATTGATGTGCTGCAAAAATATAATACTTTCGATGCTTCAAACTTAGGATTTTTTGTGTTCTCAATGCGATATTTATGGGTTTTATGTGTTTTTGTGTTTAGATATGCAGGAAGAGAGGTTGTCCATGATTTGGGGCAAAATAGCAGAAGATTACTGGTTTTTTGATTGTTGACGAGAGCATCTACGGATCATAGAGCATTCTACGAATCATAGAGACAATTTCATGACAAATTCCAATGAAGAATTAAATCTAAAGATCAGCTCGACCAGACAAGATTACATGTTTCAGAGCATTCTACGAGTCTTGTTGATAGGTTTCATGAAGATTTCCAGTGAAGGACAGTTTGATTAATTTGAAATCAACGAACATGCATTATGAGTCATGGATTAGTTTATGAGTCATAAAATGAAGTCGTAGTAGAGAAGTCTAAGATCCCAGGAGCTGAATACGAGACCTCGACTACGACTCATAAATTACATTAGGAGTCGTAGAGACCTTTTGTGGAGTCCGCCGACCAATTTTCTATTTTATTTAGAAAATATAATTACTATAAATAGTTCTTTTAGGTTATTGTATAGGAGAGGACGTCATTTTTTAGTACTTTTAGGATTTCTACTTGGAGAACCCAATACTTGACAGAGAAGATTGTGAGAATACACTTGTGGGTAAATTTGATATTCAATCTTGTGATTCTTATTCTTCTTGGATTTGCTTGATCTTAATTCAATAGGTAAGTGTTAATTATGTTTTCTCAATTCATAATTTCTTCATCTACCCATAGCATGAGTAGCTAAATCCACAACTAAGTTGTGGGAACCATGAACAACTAGCTAAGTAAACTCGGGTAATTTATAATTCTTGGAATGGGTATATACATGTATTAATCAATTCTCTTCGTTTTGCATGTTTTCTATTGGTGACCAACATTACAAACCGCCTAGTGTTACTGACTGAACCAAGGTAGTAATGAATAGGAAAAGAGATTGATTAACAAGATTCGATTGATGTATTTTCGTATAATCAACCAAACTGGGCCAAGGGGAGGTTGTACTGGGACATATAGGTAATGGTTAGTATTGCATACTATGGAGATGGGCCAAGTCTCATAGTGAAATTCGCTTCTCACCTTTGACCAAAGATCTTGGTGAACTTAAATTATCATCTTGCATGCTATACACTAGACAAGAATTGGGTTATCTAGTGATGCTAAGTTGGGGAATCATAAGGAACACAATACCCTAGTCGCTCTCTATTATTGATTGTATCTCGTCATGGGTAGTTCAGTTTACTTTCTTGTTGATTATTTCAAACACCCCTTCGTGGAATTGAGTTGGTTAACTACTTGAATTACTTATTGATGAATTTGTATTAAGTCTATGTATTCCCTTGGGTTCGGCCCTAACCTTGGTTAGGTTTTATATCTTGATTATCACGACCCAAGCCTAGGACCTAGATGTGACATGACGAATGGGAACCCAAAGAAACCCCAAACAAGCCTCTTAACATATCATTACACATACTTCGTCACAGAAGAAATTAAACAACATACTAAGATTAGGAATAAGGACAATGGGAACTTTCATAATATAAACTTCAAGCAAGAGAGTCATAGCTCAATCCATAACATATCCAACAAAACCTCTAAAACTTAGATTGGATCGTGGGCCAAGACAAGAAATTGGGCTTACCCTCATAGTCGATGCATACATTAAAGAAATATAGTCTTAGTACATAACATTAGATCATAGATATTGTCCCCAGAATGGAGGACTCACCAACTAGCTTGAGATAGGTCTTACTAGCCATGTGGAGGAGGATGATCAAGCGGGACTCCGATTCCTATATGGTGAAATCATGTAGGCATAGAGTATGCGTTAGTATGTTTGAATGTACTAAGTATGTAGGATGCAATGCAACAAGAGATAAGCAACATAGTCGAAATGCATAAGCATAGGCAATGAGTAGCATATAACAATATGACATGCTTGGAAGATGCTTAAAGTAAATCATGCTTACATAAAACATAATACATGTGTAAGAAGAGACCATCATTAATTACTTCATAGTTTATTAAGGTACAAACCCCTTGATTAGTTGGTGGATCGTCGCACCCTACCACCCCTGGTGATTTAGGTGCAAACCCCTCACCCGGTTATCAAGGTATAAACCCTTTGATTGGTTGGTGGATACTCACACCCTACAACCCCTGGTGATTGATATAGAAACCCCTCAACCCGGTTATCAAGGTACAAACCCCTCGACATGGTTACCAGGGCTCTTACTCTCTCGAGTAAGGCATGGTCAATTTCCAACACTATATAGGAGAATATCATATACATACATTCCTTTCATTATCATAAAGTTATTCAACTCATGAGATATGCATTGGACCTTCAATTCCTCAAGAAACCATAGCCAGACATTTTATCAAACACTTGGCTGGTGTGTAGAGGTAGTGTAAAATCATGCAATTTAGTGATGAAATCATGCGAGAAAACCCAATGTAAAACCATCCATCAATCCTTAGTAACATCCTCAAGCAATATACACGCAAACCCTTCATCAAATCCCACAACACACTTTTTTCAATATTTTCTTCGGGTTGCTATAGATCTTGGATTCATAGCTCACAACATGCTAAAATAGCCACAATTTCATGAAACCTCAACATAGCTCATAGTCAATGTAACGACCCCAAAAAGTGCCCAAAAATGTGCCTCGAAAGTGTTCGGAATAGTAATTTCCATATATCTCAAAATATGTGCATGATATCCAAAATCTGACTTCATATTGTTGATTAGGGGATCATTTTGAGTGGGAAATGGTTCTAACACCAATTTTAGAGCAATCAAATCACAATTTCAAATTTTCAAAATTTCAATTTCGAGAATCAGTCCGCAACAGTGCCGCGAATATGTGTAAATTTGGTCTTCCCGACAGGTCTGTGATGCGGACTTGTGTAAATTCTGCTCAATTATTTTTTCGGGTGGTCCAAGACTTTTGAGTCTTGGGCCTAAGTGTTCCCAAACGTGGAAATACCTATACCTAGCTATGAGTATAAATACTTGACCCCTACACATGTCGTATACCTTGTACTAAAAGGTAAAAATAATGTATAGACTTGACCCCTTCTAATAGGCATCACATTTCACTATAGGGTAGAGATTGTAAAGTGCATGTCCCTACTAGTGAGATTTGGTTTGTGCATGAGGGTAAGATAGTTATCATGCTTGACCCCTTCATATTGACATAATACACTCACAAGATGATAGAAATGTAGAACAAGGGATCAATATATTACTCGCAAATCATTGAAACTTTTTATGAGTTTAATACAAGCTTAGTAGACCATAATCTATCATATATGCTTCTCTTGCAAATCATGCAATAATCTTTCATCAACATAAGAATCCTTGTCATGTAATTTTGTCAAACATGGTAGGTATATGTACATATGCTTAAAATAGTGCATATCAAGAGTAGAGAACATGAGTAGAGTAAAATGTAGTCATTTAGATATCATTCAAAACAATCCACCAATATTGTAGTAAAACCTTCATTTTGGGTATCATGAAAACCTTTCAAAAATCCATAATCTTTCTAAGTTATTCAAGATATCATACTATACAAAGTGTTAATATCACTAATATAATATAATCTCATTTCTTGATAAAAGCTCATGCATCAATAGTCAAATATTCATCAAATTTCCAACATACTTCGTGCATAAGAGTAATAATAGAAAATACCTATAAGAAATCTAACCTTGAAATCATGAAATTTCATAAAAGATAGAGTTGGGATCCATAGATGAAAAGACCCATGGATGAAGACCCATATACCTATATCTTGGAATTTCTTGACAAAATATTTGAGGAAGTCTCGAAGCTTGGATTGGGTTCTTGAACTAGAAAGTATGCTCTTGAGATTCGTAAATTGTAATGGGATATTGGATGATGTTATGGAGAGGATTTAAGAGGGTTTTTGAGAGTTTTAGAGTTGAAAAATGGATAAGTAATGAGTGTTTCCCGTCCAAATGGGCATTGGGTTATTACCCAAATGCCCTTGAACGAAGTTGGAAAAGTTAGGAAAATTTTGCATTGGTCCGCGCCATAAGCGTGATGCCAACCAATCGTGGTGTCAACATGTACACTGGTTCACACCCAAGCCGTGGCACGACTGGGTCGCATACCCTCACTATTTCTAGTCCCAATTACGAAAATAATTTTTCTCTAAGGGTCATCCAAATATCGAGGGCCACCCTTTTCCTACACAATTTTCCCCCTTAATAAGAATATGAATTTCGCTTTATTTTAAAATCATGCACGGATTTTGAGATATTCGAGAATTACACTATAGGACATTTTCGAAGAACATGAGAGGTGTTACAAGAAAGAACAAAGAGTAGACAATGACTAATAAATACTATCCAATCCCATCAAATTTGGATCAAAACAAATCAAAGTACTATTAGTATAGAACCTATTTTGGAGTTTCGCTTATCCGACAACAATTACTAATGAGACAGTGATTGTACAACAATCTCGTTGATGTTGCCACAGCCATTCTGTACTTTCTAGGTAAAGAATGAGTTGGATCCATAATGGATCTAGTCCATCAAGTGTGCTATTATTTCAGGTACTTCCAATCTAGAGGGAAAATCAGATTTAACAGTTCAACCATCACCTACGCTTGGAAACGTAGTTAATGAGTTCGAGTAGCTTACTCTTACTAATTTCGGTGCTTGATACTCCACCAAAGACTCAATGCTCATACTACAATCCATATCAATCTATCAAATCAATTAGTCTCATAAGTACATCTCATCAATCCATTTGTTCTATCAAATCAATTAGTCTCATATCTTTCAAAGGAGCTTAGACCAATTATTAAAAGGACCATCAATTAACCCAATCTTTTGAGTTCAATTATGGGAACTCTTAGGACTATCAAGGTCTATCAACCTATCATTATGCTCACATCACAATCACAGTTAACATTCTCAAATCAAGGCTCTAGACTCTATCCATAGGTTCATTGATGCAATCATACATATATATAAAAGAGGATTGAGAGCCCGCCTATGTGGCACCACCACTATCCATCAATCTCTTTTTCTTTTCTTTGCCAATTATACCTTTTATTCTTTGATTTAAAACAAAAACAAAAATGAGGTCGCGTCCTTTGCTGGTGATGCATCATTCCTCTTCTTAATTCTCCCAAAAACTTTTTCCATCCCATCTTCGATTTCTTTGCATTTTTTATTCTTTTCCTGCTCTTTCTTTTGATTTATTTTCTCCACAATCTATCTTTTGCTTGCTTGATGATTTCCTTTTCCTTTTTATCCTATTGTTGCTATAATTTCTACTGATAGAGCATTCTTAGATTAGGGGTTTCCACTAGATATAATGAACATAAAGATATCACTGCAAAAATTTTGTTTAAAGTGAAAAATATACTCTTTCCTTTCTCCCTAGGGTTATTCAATTGCCATGAGAGGCTTTGATTTTAATTGGTAACTTTCAAATCTTTTTTCTTTTCTTTATAGTTACGTACCAAATATTTATTCTTTTCTAGTTTTGTTTCCTTCTTGTAGATATGATTGGTTCTTCTTGTCAATGTTTGTTACCATTATATATCCTTCGAATGATCCCACCTAGGAAGTTTATTTTTCATATTGGGATTACTATGAACTCAGATTTAATTCACTTTGTTATTTTTAATAGATTTTCATCTTCTCTACTTCACTTACTTGCATTTTTTATTTTATTTCAGTTCGTCTTGATTCAATGCATCATTGTTACCAGTGCAGAACAAGAACATAAGTGATTACTAAATTCATTCTGAGTGGGAAAACAAAATGCCCAAGATAAGCTTATTTTGACGCCCATGAAGTGTTTAAAAAAATTCCCTGTAAAGAAACACAATAACAACCACTAGAAATTGCTTTGAAATGACTAAATAGGTACTATCTCAAGGCCTTTTTTTTATTTGGCCTTTTCCTTTCAAACCAAATTTCACAATGTAACACTATTACCTTTTTAATAGCAATTTATGTTTTCTTTACTCGTGTGAAAGTAAATTTTATCTGATTCGCGTTGGAAGCATATTATCTATGTGAATTTCTTATATGTTTTTGAAAGTTGAATTTGGCATTAATGATGTTTTGGCTTTGTTAGAATTAGCGTGACAATAATATAGTCTTTAGCTGTTCCCTAATGTTTAAGTTCATGTACTGTCAGTGTTTTTTCAAGTGAGTTTAAAAGTATCGATAAATACATCATTTCTCATATATTTAATCATTGCTTATGTGAATTTCTCTAAGATGTCGTTTCATACTATCATCAATATTCTTTTAGCCATATAAACTTGGGTGTCGTTGGATTGTTTGACTCAGATTGGCTTATGTAGAGGATTTAGAAAATATCAAATGCACTGTTCTTTTGACAAACAAGAGCAGGAGTCAATTGCTCTATTTACTTGATATCTTAAAGTAAGGTCAAGAAGAAAAATCAAGAGCCATGTACTTTTGTGTGAGTTTAATCGGTTTAGATATGACAGCTACCGTTGCTTGGAGCCCTAAAAGATTTTCATTGAAACACCTTAAAAAGTGCTAGATAATGTGCGTCGAAAGTTTTCATATTCGTAATTTCTTCATATCTCAATATCCGTGTATGATATTGAAAATCTGACTTCATATTCGTGATCAGGGGAAAATATTGAGTGGAAAATTGGTTTAAACCCCCTTTAAGAGCAACCGTACCAAAATTTTATTTTTCAAAAGTTTTATTTTTCAGAAACTGTGCACGTTCCCTCCGCGATAGCCTTCACGGAGTAGTACATTTTTTTTCCTGGTTTTTTTTAATATCGGCCTAAGGCCTTGGGGTCTTGGGCCTAAGCCTTCCTATTCGGAGAAACACGTATATTTAGTCATTTTTCAACCCCATATCATTCAAGACATTCCCCAAAACCCTTTCTACCACTTAGCCAAATATTTCACTCAAATTCAAGTGTCCAAAACTCATTCCGGATTCAAGAAATTCCATTTAAGTTTCAAGTTCTCATTCAAATCTTCTACAAGGAAATCTCTGAAGTTGAGATATGTGGGTTTCAACCATTGGGTACTTTCACCCATGATGCCCAACCTTCTTTTACATGTAAATTGTATGTTTTCAAATTGATTATTTATGGGTATCTATTATTATGAAATTTGAATATATACTATATTGGGATTTTACATAATGTGATTGTTTAAGCATGTTTTGAGCTTTGAATCTATGTTCTATGATGCAATTTTATGAGGGTTTAAATATATCTTGCATGAGGGTGGTACGAAGTGTTAATGGGTTGATTTATATTTAGTTTTCTCACATAATTTCACTCTTGAATTGCATGATTTTGAACTGGCATTACACACCCGCCAAGTGTTTGATAAAATGTCCATTTTAGGGTTCTTGAGTTATTGAAGATTTATTGTATGACCTATAATTTAAGTGACTTTGTGATGATGAAAGTAATATAATTATGTATTGATTTCATGAAAAGTACCTATAGTGTTGCAAGTTCATCACACCTTGTTGAGGGGGTGCTGTGCCTCAACCACTATGATAGAGGGTGTTATATTCACCTACCATGCCTAGGGGTATATACCTTGAACATATTGATGGGGGGTTCCATGCCCATCTTCCATCTTGATGGGTATATACCTTGATCACTATGATGGGGGGTGACATGGACATCTACCAATTGAGGGGTATATACCCCAATCACCTACCAAGGGGGTGACATGCCATGGATTCCAAGTACTAGCTTGCTTGATTGATGATGGTTGTCTCTTCTCACACGTGTATTATGATTCCATATAAGCATGTTTTACTTCAAGCATTGATCATGCATGCCATGTTGCTAATATACCATCTCTTGCTTATATATATGCACTTTGATTATGTTGCCTATCTCTTGTGACATTGCATCATACATAGTACATTCAAACATACTAATGCATACTCTATGCCTACATGACGTACTAACACACACTCTCTGCCTACATGATGTTACCGTGTAGGAACCAGAGCTCTACTTGATCATATCCTCCACGTGGCTAGTACTATCTGTTGAAGCAAGTTTGGTGAGTCCTCAACTCTGAGGACAATAGCTATTGATCCTATGTTATGTACAAACACTTTTATTCGTTTAGAGGCTTATGACAATGAGGGTGAGCCTTCAAAGTTTTCTTGGCCTCTGCCTAATCTATGTTAGAGGTGTTTTTGGGCAAGTTACGTAATTATGTTTTAAGTTTTGACTCTTTGATGATTTATGTTATGGAAGACTTCCCTTAGTCCCTTATCCTTATTTTTACTCTCTTATTGTTCTTTAATTACTTTCGCGACCAAGGATATATAAATGATATGCTAAGAGGCTTGTTTAGGGTCCCACTGGATCCCCATTCTCCATGTCACGTCTAGGCCCTAGGCTTGGGTCGTGACAAACTTGGTATCAGAGCACTAGGTTGTTAATGGTCCTTGGTATCCAACACACCATGTCTATTAGAGTCTTATTCATGGTTTAAGTGCACCACAACTATGAGTAAGAGGCTATGTGGCGTTTTAGGAAATATTTCCTTTCATCTTGATCTATATCGTGCTATAGGATTTAAGGTAAGTTTTCCCCTAACAAATGTTCTTTTTTATGCTAAATCATGCCTATCCCAAGAGAAAGAAGAGCTCGTACACCCAAAGAACAACTAGCTCATGAAGAGTTCTAGGATGCTATTCCTATGCTAGATCAAGCAATGACTAATCAAATCAACCAATAGGCCCAAGCCCTTCATGCTCCTACCCCGGCCTCTAGGGTGAGGGATTTTATGAGGATGAATCCACCTGAGTTCCATGGCTCTAAAGTGGATGAGGACCCTCAAGAATTTATTGATGAAGTGTACAAAGTGTTGTCTATCATGGGTGTTAGATTAGAGGAGAAGGCAAAGTTGGTGGCTTACCAATTCAAGGGGGTGGCCCAAATGTGGTTTACTCAATAGAAGAAGGAGAAGTGAAACAATAATGTGGTCCTTTAGGAGGAGTTTAAGGTGACATTTTTCAATCGGTTCTTCCCTTTTGAGATAAGGGATGCCAATATAATGGTGTTCATGAATTTGAAGCAAGGGTCCATGTGTGTGATGGAGTATGCCCTCAAGTTCAACTAACTCTCTAAATATGCTCCACAATTGGTGGCCGAGCCAAGGTCTAGAATAAATAAGTTTGTGATCGGTGTATCCGACTTGGTGAATGAGGAATGTCGTGCCACCATGTTGATAGGTGACATGGACTTTTCCTACCTCATGACTTATATTGAACAATTTGACGGGGAATAGTTGAGAAAGAGAAGACGTAATCAGGCCAAGAGGGCCCATTTTGAGGGTTGATTCTAAAGTCATAGGGTGGCCGGTTTCATCAAGGCCAACGGTCTTCTAATGCTCCTACTAGAAGGTTTACCTATGACAACCCAAGGGTCCAAGGAGGTGGTGGTGTGGCGCCTAATACTATGTGGCCAAAATGTGGTAGAGGTCACAATGGCCCATGTTTAAAGGATACTAATGCTTATTATGGGTGTGGTGAAGTGGGTCATAAGGTGATAGATTGTCCTCGTAATCAACACACGGGTAAAGATGGTCGTCCATAAGGTCGGGGTGCAAATGCAGTTCCTTTGGTAAGAAGAGGTCAACAAGGTGGTTCCCCAAGGCATAATCAATTCTATTCTCTTCAAGGAGGCAAGGAGTAGATGAGGTGCCTGATGTTATTATCGGTATGTTAAAAGTCTTCGATTTTGATGTGTATGCATTGATGAACCCG
Organism: Solanum clarkiae; assembly: GCA_011800125.2. NCBI lineage: Eukaryota > Viridiplantae > Streptophyta > Magnoliopsida > Solanales > Solanaceae > Solanum > Solanum clarkiae. Next base: position 15,646 of record JAABOM020061873.1, read on the forward strand.
GGTGCCACTCTTTCTTTTGTTACTCCTTTTGTTGCCAAAAATTTTCACATTGAACCTGAATTGTTGTGTAAGCCTTATGAGGTGTCTACTACCGTTGGTGCATCCATTGTTGCTAGAAGGGTCTATAGAAATTGTCCCATTTTCATTCTACATAAAATATTGCCTTGTGATTTTGTTGAGTTGGATATGGTCGATTTTGATGTCATTCTTGGGATAGATTGGTTGCAATCATATTATGCCTCTATTGATTGTAGAATCCATAGGGTCAAATTCCAATTCCCTAATTAACCCATTCTTGAGTGGGAGAGTCATGATGTGGTGTCTAAGGGTAGATTCATTTCTTGCATTAAAGCCCAAAAAGTTGATTTCTAAGGGGTGTCTCTACCATCTTGTGAGGGTTAAGTATGGTGAGTCCAAAGTACTTCATATAGAGTCGGTCCCAGTGGTAAATAAGTTCTTTGATGTCTTTCCTAATGAGCTTTGACTGATGTTTACGCTCCAATAAGAAAGCGGTCGTTGTCAGCAAGGTTAGGATCGAATCCATAAGGAATATAAGGTCTGACTACAAGAATTCACTTTTAATCATTTCTAGTACCTATAACTAAAACCTCTAAATGGGGGTTTTTTGTGCTTTAGGAACAAATTAAAATAAATACTATACTACGATGGGGAAAACACTCAATTTTAGGGACACCTTGGGAATTGTGTTCCCTATGGTTCATTAACTCGATTAACCTAGATAACATAGCTACAATTAGAAATTTACATGCAAGATAGTAAGTTAGGTTCTTCCATCCCTTTTGTGAAGGTGAAGGTCGAATTTCACCATGACGATTAGTCGACAACCATGGCGTGCCAACTAACCATTACCTATTGTCCCAGTCAACCTCCCCTTGGTCCAGAACACATCAATCGAATCTTGTCATCTATTTCTCTTTTCCTATTCGTCACTATCTTGGTCGGGATCGTGATAGTGGGCATGGTTTGGTGTTGTCCACCACTAAACAACAATCATAATGAAGAGAACTGGACAATACATGCAAAACCCCAATCATAGAAATGCACTAACCTGGGACATCTGAAGTCAAATACCCATGGTTCTCACAACCCCAAGTTGTGGGTGCTTAGCCACTCATGGCTAAGGAAAAAACAAACAAAAATGCAAGTAAAAGACATGATTGAGAATTTTACTCAAAGCAATGAAGATTGAAGATACCACAAGTTGCAAACCACAAGCTTGATAGATTAATAATAAGCACAAAGAAAGATTTACAACCCCCAAAATTGGGTTTTCCAATAGAAAATGATAGACTAAGCTAAGAACCTAAAAGTTGCCTTCAGAGTATGTTCAAAGATAATGATTTCTGCTCAATTTCGAATCTCCCTAAATAAAATCCTAATTAATGTATTTATAATGTTTACAAAATAACCCTAAAAATTAGACAGAAAAGATTGCTGGCAGCTGGTATGCATTGCAAGTACGACTTGAAGGGTCAGTTATGAGTCGTAATCAGGGTCTCGTACCAGGTTCTTGGCATCTTGGACTTAACTAATACGACCCACTGCTATGACCTGTATGCTCCTCTCATAGTCTAGTCCATCAGATGTTGATCCAAAGTTTGGGCTCTATGATTCCTTCTACGAGTACACCTATACGAATCGTAGTGAGACTTATGACTCGTACGGTGGCTTCTTAGGGTTGACCTCCACTTAGCAGATTTCTGATTTTTCGTTTTGTTTCTTGCTATGATAGTACCCTACGACTCGTAGCTTAGGATACAAATTGTTGGTGAACTTATATATCCTATGCTTTAGTAAAATCTGTAACTTTTCTCCAAAATCATGCCAAGCTATCTTTTCTGCAAAAACAACTCAAAATCTGATAAAAATCATAAAAAGTCGCGTTAAGAACACAAAAAATCCCTTGGTTTAGATATCAAATGTGTTGTATTTGGACAACATATCAACACCCTCAACTTAGAATTATTGGTTGTCCTCAAGCGATGAATCAATCTACGAAGACAATGAGAAATACACAATAGCTATACCTATGGTATATACATCTTTCACTCTAATCCAGGTACCCAACTATCATTTACAAAACCAGATTGTAAAGCTACTGAGCACAACAAAAACATGATGATGATTCTTTCAACCCAACTATAATAAGCCAAGGAGCATCAACCATCCACAATCACTGGTGTAGCCATATGCTAATCAAGTAGTGCAAATGCCCTCGTAGAAAAGAAGTCCCTCTCACTCACTCAATAAGAATTTAGAATTCAGGGACTGAGGAAGCATTCTCACTCTCGCAATTGAAATTCATGCACAATGATTAACACCATAAGCTTGCCTCTATACTCATCTTTAGGCTTGGTGACAAAATGAATTTGATCACTTTAGGACTTATGGGCTTGTAACGTAGGTTCAGGGGGCTTTGGTAGGGCATTTTAGACAAGTAGTGACTAAAAGCTATCCTTAAACCATGTTTACCAAAATCTTTTGCTTTCATAACCCAGCCCTTTTCATTAAATCCACCCTTATACTCCTGTTTCAAACTTTTCTCGAGTTCTTTATTTCTAATTTCAGTTGTGACTTATTTGTGAACTCAATTCTTGCTACTTTTTCTGAACTCAAGGCACTTTTCTTTTCTTTTTCTTCACTTAACACATGATTTTTCATTTATTTCTTTATTTCCCAATTAATCACCTCATTGTTATTACTTTACCACAATAAGGTCACCTTGAACTTAGGCTTTTAGCCTGATGTAGAGTGCACAATATCTATTCCCCAAACCAGGGCCACAATTTATAGCCACGCTCAACCTAGGCTTTCAGCCTCAATCAAGTTTCACATGTTCAAGGATAGACAGGGCCAATATCAAGGTATTTGATCAAACAAGGTTAAGATAGCAAGGTGTCAAGAAAGAATGAGTATATGAGAAGCTCAAAAATTTGGAGCAAGGGATTCACTCTCTCATTTGGTAGGTCATTTAGGCTACAAGTGGGTTCACTCAAAGAACAAAGGCCTAATATCCTTTCCAAATTTAACACATTACCAAAACCAATCTTAACGTACTAAGGCAAGTTCTGAGTCTATACAAGATGCATGAATGCGGTAAAATAAGCTCACAACACATATGGTATTGCACCCACCATCAAGTGTAGACTCACAGGTCATGCTTCAAGCCTTAACTTACCTTTACATTATCAGAACAAACATTACCAGATCATCAAAATGCATGAATGCATCAATAATCACAACATCACAAATTTTAAGGGTACCTAATTTTTCAAATCATTCAAAAAGCATTTAAAGACTATGTATATGCCAACAGATAACACTACTACGAATTCAAATATTATCTACACTCCCTAAACATGTCGGTTCAACAGAAAATTAAATATCCACAAGGAGAAAGAATCACAACAAGAAAACCTTAGGATCAAAATTTGGGGAAGTTATGGACTTGAGGCTACTTAGACTTCACCTTAATCTATAACTTCCCATACCCCACCAAAATAGAATGCTTTGTCTTCAAAGTAAAGACAAGAATGAAAAATCAAACACAATAACATATAGATATACACATACATACATACATTAAAAATAAAAAACTAACATCCAAAATATAAGTAAAAAAAAATTCAACATAAAAATATTTTAAAAAAATCAAAACACCAACATAATAAAAGGATTGTATAACAACAGAACAAAGTATCAACAATGACAAAATAAGTACTGGGATCAATAAGAGTCAAACGTCATGGTGCGCAAGCACCAGTCTCTAGCTGGTCTGTGGGGTCCTAGGTCACCATCTCCTCCATAGTTATGTGGGTCGCAGCTATACGTGAACTACCCTTTCCATATGAATGTTGTTGCTCCCTTTCTCTCTGTATAGCCTCCTACAGGATTGGCTCCTACACCACCTTTTCTGATATTGGCTCTTCTACCAAGGCTGCTAGGTCATCAGGTCGAGGCCTCTTCTGGCTCATCGCTAGATCATGTCTCGAGGGGCCTCTTCGCATGAGCATACAGGCGGTCAGCTAGCCAGTCACACCTTGTCACCCTCTGGTGCTACCTCTGGGACTATAACAGGGGATGCTAACATCTGTGATAGGTCAACCTTGAACTTGGCCAACTCCTCAGTCACGATGCTCGTGTCAATAGGCCTAGCACCCTCAAGCCTTCGTTGGACTCTCACCTCAAAAGCATCGACTCGAGCATCGACCGCTCTAACTCTCTCATCTACAAATACATAGGTGAATGAATTCATCCTCTCTTCTGAGTCCCATATGGTTCGGTTGACCCAAGGTCTGACTATGCTGCTAAAGCCTATAACCTGGATTCCGCCGTAGCCACCTTACACAATAGTTCCTAGAAAGTAATAGTAGAGATAATAGAATCAACTTGTAATATAGATGCTAGTGGTACTGGTATACTGGACGATGGTGTGGACTTGATATCAACAGTTGGCGAGGGCTCTGCAGCAGCTGAAGTAGTGCCGGTAGTAGCTGGAGGTGAACCCTGAGTCTGAGGTTCTACCGAGAATGGCTTCGGAGTAGCTGGAGGAGCTGCTTGTGGTAAGGCCACCGGGTTCTCATCAACCTTAATCAGGCTAGGGTCCATGGTGCGTATGGCATCTATGTGCCAGTCCCGGTGGGGATCGATAGGAACACCCGCTGCACTGCACAAACGATAAATCAAAATAGGAAATAATGGTGAGGTGTTCGTCTGGATGGCTAACTCGTGGATTTGCTCCGAGATGATCCGGGCCCAGTCTATCTCACAACTAGCTAGAATGTTACCTATTAACACTGCCCGCCCCAAGGTGATCATATTATCCGTGAAAGTGGGATAGATATGCCAATGGATAATGGATCACCAAAACTTATCCCGGAAAGAGAGGTGGACCTTCACCGCAGGGTGTGTGTGGTTTGTAACCCACGTCGGCTCGAAATCCTCCTAAAAAATCTAGTTGGCAATCCACTGTAGAAGCTCTATCCTAGCCCCAATGTCCTTCAAGTCACCGCTCTCCTTATCTAGTTAATGCGTCCATCATACTCTATGATAAACTAAGGCACTCCGTAAGTTGTTCCAAACTGGACCCGTCGAATAGTCTCCTCCGAAATAGGAACTCTCCTACCCCAGACTGGCACCACCCTTAATCTCGATTGCTCACTCTACTTCTGATTCTTTGGTAACCCTCGGCGGAGTGTAGCAAGATATGCCGCATAAAACTCATGGACTACGTAAGGGGCATACTTTCCCAGCTGTTGTGTGGTCCATCGTAGGCCATGCTTATTTATCTCTACATCAAAACCTGGAACCCTATCTAGTCCCGAGTCATTTAGTCTAGACTCCTCGTGAAATTGTTGAACCGACTTGCCCTATCCCTTGGGTTCTAATCTCTGGTCATATATCTCGTTCATTCCTGGGACACACCATCTGCGGTCAGTAAGGGGCTGTGACTGGACTTCTTCTTGCTGAGTCTTGGAGGTGCTCTCATATTCTAAATCTGACCATAAGTGTGTGGGGGTCATCTATTGTAGGCTGCTCTCAGACCTGTCTCTATTATTATGTTGTTCCCCCACTGCAGACTATGAGGAACTGCTGACTTTCATAGGGGTCTGTGCTCTACGTGCCCGGGTCTGAGGTATATTACCTACGAGGGTCTGTTTTGATCCTGTTAACTTCTAAAGACCCCTCAGATCTCTCAGCCTTAGAAGATTCATCAATCAACCTCTGTTGTAATGTCTGGATTACTCATTTGTCTTTTGGACGCATTATATCTGCAAACCGACCATATAACAACATGTGAGCTTTAAGATATTTGACCAGTCAATGATCACAAAGCAAAGAACAAGAAACACAACCACTTAAACATAGAAACAAAACAAAATAGAAGAAATATCTCTGATGCAATTGCAGGTTTACAGATACGAGTACAGTTACGACTCGTAGGATGTCCTACGAGTCATATACTGGCCTCGTAGTATCAAGATTTCTCGCAAAAATGATGTCTGAACTTAGATATAAGGGGCAGTTACGACTCATAGAAGAGCCTATGAGTCTTAGTCTGGCCTCATACCTATTTCCAGAGACATTTTTAAGAACTTAGTCAGGATCACAAGACCCTTCCTACAAGTCATAATGGGTATTACGAGTCGTATACGGGTCTCGTATGAGAAACATGAGGAAACCACAAATGATTGATGCTTGCTACGATGGACCACTACGACCCATAAGTGAGCCTATGAGTCGTAGGAGAGGCTCATAGCTGAAAATAGAAGACACCAGTATTGTCTAACACTTTCGCACAACAAGCTCAAACAAGACAAACAAACTTAGGAATTTGCAACTAAAAGAGCAATATGATATATTTTACACATAGGTAGTCCCAAAATGACATCAGCAAGTTAAAGCAACCATTATCCCTAAGAATCGAAGTATGTTCCTCATTACATCGATTAAAACCAAGTGCTATTTCATATCCTAACTCACACTTTTATCAACAAAACATTCCATTGAAATGTAAGAACAACTCCAACATTTTCAGTCAAGTCTAACATGTTATGACATATAAAACACAACCATACCTCCTAAACTCCGATTCCCAAGACAATCCTCACAATGGTTGGGCAACAATTATACACTACATTCTATGGAGCAATAATTTTACATTTATAACCATCCACTCAAGGATTTTGAACAAGGCTTGATTTAAAGCAAAATCTTTCAAAGCATACAAACCCTAGGTTTCATTTCTAGGTCTACACATCACCACATAGGCATGAATATTCATGGTTAAGACAAGCATATGATCATACTAAGAATGAACTCGCCATAATAGTGCATTAAACTTAACCACGAAGCTTAGGAATCGATAGAATAAATAAACTGAGGCTAAGGAGACCGAAAACCACGCAAAAACCCTTGAAAATAGTAACCTCACCGAAATTCTTGTCCGAAAATTATGTGGGTAGCCGGAATTTTAGTCGGAAAAGTAAATGGGGGAGAGGAATAGGGGATTTCCATCAATATTATTGTTGGGGAAATGAATATTTGGGGTCAAATTTTATTTTGACTCCCTTTTAAATGAAACTGAGTCAGCACTTTAAAAACCACAGATAGGGGCTATGAGATCCCGATTACGAGCCGTGGGGTGCCCTATGATTCACAAGACCCGGTCTCGTAGCAAACCCAACACATGTGAAAATGTTAAATGCATACCTGGGCACTACGAACCCCACTTATGACTCATAGGAGACCCTATAAATCATAAGGTTGTCTCATAGTGTGTGTGCAACTTCTGATACTCACAATTTCCCTCTACGAGGCATGACTATGAGTCATAATGGTGACTACAACTCATAGGCCCGCTCGTAGAAGTTGCTCCAAGTGCCATTTTCTCACTTCTTCAGTTCTTCAATTTCCACCTGCAAACCAAGTCTCAAAAGCATAACAATCTTCAAAATATTACAACTACATCAATGTCTTCCTATTTAAAACAAACACACACTATACTACCTAAAATCTCTACAACCAAACATGCTTGAAACAGACAAACAATTATAAAAAATGCTTGGGTTGCCTGCCAATAAGCTCCTTATTTAATGTTGTGGCTCGACTTAGTCATCCTTCATTATTAGCAATTATCAAGGGACCCAATCTCACTCTTCAATTCATTCGGGTGTTTCATTGACTGACGGATGTCAAACACTACCTCTGCATCATTGACCTTAAATGGAAGTTGACCTCAATCCATATCCAGAGAGCTTTCCTAGTTGCTAAAAATCATCTTCGCGAAATAATGGGCACCTCAAAATCAACCTCACAATTAAGGATCACAAAATCCGTAGGAAAGATGAATTTATCAACTTTCACAAGTATATCAAGAAGCATTCTATCTGACTTTTTGATGGTTCGACCCACCATGAGCAATCGCATTCTTTTTGGGGTAGGAATGCCAAGACCAAGCTTTTTGAATACAACAAAAGGCATTAGATTTATGCTCGATCCGAGGTCACACAATGCTCTTGCAAATTCAATATCACCAATGGTGGAGGGTATGATGAATGCACTGGGGTCCTCTCATTTTTTAACAAGACATTTGGTCATGATAGCACTACACTGTTGCAGTTCCTGTGAGAACTCTTGGCTCAAAGTGCATTTCTTTGTCACCAAATTCTTCATATACTTGGCATATCCAGGCGTCTTCTCCAAAGCTTCTAGAAGGGGAATGTTGATAGATAGTTGCTTCAACATCGAGAGGAAGTGCTTGAATTTACCCTTCATCTTCCTTTTTCTTAAGCCTTTCAACAAAAGGAGAAGGAGGCTTTGAAAATGACTTTAATTTTTCGTGCTCTCCTACCTCTTTTCTTTGCCTCCCGGCAATCTCCGGGCCTTCTCCCTCAACCATAACTTCACCACCAAGAACCTTCTCATCACTTTCATCCACAATTACCGGTATAGGGGGATCTATGGTGATTTTACCACTCCGAGTCATGACTGCCATGTATGTCCTTTATTTTTATGATTTTGAATTGTATTGCTCGGTAAGGTGCCCTTTTGGTGTTGATTCAATTGTGAAGAAACTTGCCCAAATTGTTGCTTTAGTTGCTTAATAACCACGGAGTGAGAGTCTATTTTTTGGGTAATACTTGAGATATCTGCTTTCATACCCTTCAAGGTCTCAGCTTGGTGATCGGCTCTCTTTAACAATTTGTCAAACATCTCTTCATGCCTAGAAGTGCTTGGCACGACATCACGATTATGGAGCAGCACATAAGGAACATTCTTATAACAATCTCTTCTACCTTATTCATCGTCTGGCATCCTCTCTCTTTCATAGTAACCACCTCACTTATCTTTATAAGCACTATCACGGTTGTAGTTCCAACCTTGATTCTCGGAACCTTGCCTCCAATAGTCCGAAGTGGACCCTTGAGGATTATCCCATAAACTCGGTGTTTGATTACTTACAAAAACAAGCATCTTCATCAAAAAATGGTCATCATAGATGGGAGCATTAAGAGGTTGGTGAGTGATCGCTTTGACACTTGTTTGGTTTTGCTTCAGAACCAAGTCCATGCTTATGAAAAGTTGAGCAAGTTGCTCCATGATCTCCTCATTGACCTTTGCTTGCTCATTGTTGGTGTTGATCGCACAAGAAGTCTTCATTGCACCTCGCTCTTGTTGACCCTATGCTCTACTAGTTTTAACCATTTGTTCCATCCTTGTGGCTATTAATGCAAAAGGTTGTTCAAGAAACATGCGTCCCATGATTGAGTTGGCGCAAGCTTGACTATTCTCATCAAGTGCCAGGTAGAAAATCTCAACCAAGGCATCATCAACAATCTTGTGATCGGGGACCATCCTCAAGCATTTGGTAAATCTCTCCCATGTTGTGCTAATAGAGTCACATGGCAATTTCTCAAAGTTGTTTATTTGATCCTTGAGCTTCAACTTCTTACATCTGGGAAATATCTTTTAAGAAACATTCTCTAAAGCTCTGCCTAACTTGTTGTTGTACCCGGAGGAAGCTCAAATAACCACACAACTGCATTCCTAGTTAGTGACAATGGGAACACTCTTAAACTAACGATATCAAGAGAAAGATTTTGTTTTCCCATAATACTCTTGCAAACAAGCACCACATTATGGATATGATGGTAGGGATCTTTTAAGGATAGCCCTATGAATATTCTACAGTTTTGGGGCATTTGAAGTAATCTACATGACATCGGAACTTAGCATCGACCAGTAATTGAGGCAACACTATAGCACTAGCGACATCCATGGCCATAGGATTCAAATGGTATTAGTTCCATCCATAAGCATTTTCGTTGAAGTCCCTAAGTTGTGGCCTTTTATCCTGTGGTGGTGGATTCTCCTCTTTTCTCATATCATCATTCATATTCATATCCTCCTCAACCACAATATCCTCATTTACTTGAGCCATTCTTCTAGAGAGTCGATGGATCTCTAAGTTGTTCGAAGCTAAGGCATTTCCTTGGCTCCTTGTGTTGGGCATACAACCTAGTACACCCTACAATTGAAATCAAACAACAAAAACAAATACAAAAGTAAAATACAAAAGAGTTTAGAAACTAACACTAACACTAATTAATAGTGAAATCAAGTCAAAATCTAGTCGTATTCCCCGGCAATAGCGCCATAATTTTTGACTGATGTTTACGCTCCAATAAGAAAGCATCGCTGTTAGTAATTAACCTAACTGAAGGTTAGTATTGAATCCACAGGGCATACATGGTTTGACTACGAGAATTCGCTATCAATCAGTTGTAGTATCTATAACTAAAACCTCTAAATGAGGGGGTTGTTCTTCAAGAATAAATTAAAATAAATACTATACTATGATGTGAAAAACACAAAATTTTAGGGATAATTTGGGGATTGTGTTTCCTATGGTTCATTAACTCGATTAGCCTAGATAATATAGCTACAATTAGAGATTCACATGAAGGATGGTAACTTAGGTTCTTCCAGCCCTCTTGTGAAGGTGAAGGACGAATTTCACCATGGCTCTTGGTCGGCAACCATGGCATGCCAACTAACCGTTACCTACTGTCCCAGTCAACCATCCCTTGCTTAGGTTTGGTTGATTAGACAAGATCATATCAATCAAATTCTTTCATCTATTTCTCTTTTTCTATTCGTCACTATCTTAGTTGGGATTGGATAGTAGGTAGGGTTTGGTGTTGGCCACCACCAAACAATAATCATAACGAAAAGAAATGGACAATACATGCAAAACCTCAATCATAAAAATTCACTAACCTAGGTCATCTCAAGTCAAATACCCATGGTTCCCACAACCCCAAGTTGTGGGTGCTTAGCTACTCATGGCTAAGATAAAACCAATAAAAATGCAAGTAAAAGACATGATTGAGAATTTTACCCAAAGTAATGAAGATTAAAGACACCACAACTTGCAAACCACAAGCTTGATAGATTGATAATAAGCACAAAGTAAGATTTGCAATCACCAAAATTGAGTTTTCCAATAGAAAATGATCGGCTAAGCTAAAAACCTAAAAATTGCCTTAACAGTATATTCAAAGATGATAAATTCTGCTCAATTTCGAATCTCCCTAAATAAAATCCTAATTTAAGGTTTTTATAGTGTTTACAAAATAATCCTAAAAATTACACAAAAAATGACAACTGGCAGCTGGTACGCTTTGCAGGTATGACTCTTGGGTGACCTATGAGTCGTAATCGAGGTCTTACATCCGATTCTTGTTATCTCCGACTTAACTGATATGAGCCACTAGTACAAGTCGTAGCTTGGGCTACAAATCATATGCTTCTCTTTTAGTCTAGGTCTTCAGTTGTTGATCCAAAGTTCGGACTCTCTATTTCCTGCTACGAGTACACCTATACAAGTTATAGTGAGACCTACGACTCGTAGGGTGGCCTCATAGGGTTGACCTTCACTTAGAAGATTTCTTAATTTTAGTCTCTGTTTCTTGCTATGATAGCACTTTACGACTCATAGCTTGAGCTATAACTCGTAGTTAAACTCGTATGTCCATGCTTCAGTAAAATCTGTAACTTTTCTCCAAAATTATGCCAATCTATATTTTCTGCAAGAACAACACAAAAACACCTAAAAAGCATAAAAGGTCACATTAAGAACTGATAAAATCCCTTGTTTTAGGCATCAAATGTGTTGTATTTTGACAGCACATTAAGTTTCCCGATGTTCCCCCAGAAAGGGAAATAGATTTTGGCATAAACCTCCTTCACGATACTCAAACTATTTCTATTCCCCCTTACCGTATCGCTCTGATGGAGTTGAAGGAGTTGAAAGAACAATTAAGAGATTTATTAAAGAAGGGTTTTATTAGGCCTACCCAATCACCTTGGGGTGTACTGATCTTGTTTGTGAAAAAGAAGGATGGTTCTCTTAGGATGTATATTGACTACCGCCAACTTAACAGAGTTACTATCAAAAATTGGTATCCTCTACCAAGGATTGATAATCATTTTGACAAACTTCAAGGGGCTAGTCACTTCTCTAAGATTGATCTTTAGTCCGGGTATTATCAAGTGAAAGTGGGGGAGTGTGACATCCCTAAGACAGCCTTCTGGAGTAGGTATAGGCACTATGAATTTGTTGTCATGTCTTTTGGGTTGACCATTACACCATCTATCTTCATGGATCTTTCGAACAGGATCTTCGAAGCCTACCTCGATTTATTTGTAGTGGTATTTATTGATGATATCTTGATTTATTCCCATAGTGAGGAGGAGCATATGGATTACTTAAGGGTAGTGCTACAAATCTTGAGGGACGAGAAGTTGTATGCCAATATGAGAAATGTGAGTTTTAGTTTAAATAGGTTTCGTTTCAAGGTTGTGTAGTGTCGGGTGATGGTATTAAGGTGAATCCTAAGAAGATGGAGGTAAATATTAATTGGCTTCGACCTTTGACTCCATCAGACATTAGGAATTTTGTGGGCTTAGAGGCTTACTACTGGAGGTTTATGAATAGGTTCCCTTTTATTGCTTCTCCCATAACTAAGTCGACCCAAAAGAAGGCAAAATATTTGTGGACCGATAAGTGTGAAAAGAGTATCCGAACCTTGAAAGATAATCTTGTCTCCGCTCCTATCATATCTTTACTTGAAGGGTTGGAAGGGTTCGTTGTGTATTGTGATGCGTCACGAATTGGTTTGGGTTGTGTTTTGATGCGAAATGGTAAAGTGGTAGCTTACGCCTCTAGACAACTTAAGGTGTATGAAAAGAATTATCCTACTCATGATCTTGAATTGGCTGCCCATGGTTTTACTTTGAAAATTTGGCGTCTTTACCTGTAATGGGTGCATGTTGATGTGTTTACCTATCATAAGAGTCTCCAATATCTGTTCACCCAAAAAGATCTCAACTTGAGACAAAAAAGGTGGTTATAGCTTCTTAAGGATTATTATATGAGTGTACATTATCACCCCAGTAAGGCTAATATGGTGGTTGATGCTTCGATTATGGTGTCTATGGGTAGCCTAGAACATGTTGATGATAGTGCAAAAGAATTGACTAGGGAGGTTCATCGGTTAGCTAGATTGGGAGTTAGGTTGGAGGAGATTGAGAATGGTGGTATTGAGGAAATTGATGGCTCAAAATCTTCATTGATTGAAGAGGTGAAGGCAAAGCAAGATCTTGACCCCGCCTTATTAGAATTGAAGGCCATACCAATCCACCAATAGTGTTCCTTAAGGGTCTGGTACATTTTTGTACCTCCAAGGTGCATGGGATATGACGAATTGTGCTTCCTTCAAGATATCCTCTTTCAATCTCTCATCATTAGGGACACATAACCTATTTTTTTTATAAGATAAAAAACCATCCTCTGTTAATGAAAAATCATGTTTTTCTCCATCTTGAACCTTTTTGGTCAGCCTCATAAGTTTCTCATCTAACTTTTGTGCTTCTCTAACTTTCTCCAGCAATACTGGTTTAACTTGCAGTTGGAAAATAATGGAGCCTGATGGATGAAGTGCAATAAGAGCAATCATTGCTCTTAACCAAATAAACAAAGGTTGTGGACTCAACAATAGGCTTCCAAAGTACTTGCAACTTAAGGCATCTGCAACCATATTATCTTTTTCCTGGATGATAATCGATTGTGCAATTATAATCATTAATGAGCTGAAGCCATCGACATTGCCTTAGGTTTTACTCCTTTTGTGTACCCGTGTATTTAAGGCTTTTGTGATCCGTGAATATGTGATATTTTTCTCTATACAGGTAATGTCTCCATATCTTTAACGCAAATGCTATAGAATCTAGTTCAAGATCATAAGCAAGATAATTCAGTTCATGTGATTTTAATTTTCGAGAGGCGTAAGAAATAAGCTTCCCTTCTTGCATCAGAACACACCCTAGACCATGATAAGGTACATCACTATATCACATACTCCTTTCCCTCTATTGGCAGAGTAAGTATAGGAGCTTGCATCAACAAGGATTTAAGAGTTTCAAAACTATCTTGGCATTTGTCACTCCAGATGAATTTTTCCTCTTTTTTCAAGAGAAGGGGATGCTATAATGCAGAAGACTTTCACGAACCTCCTATAGTATCCCACCAAGCCTAGGATGCATGATACTTTGGCTGGACTTTTAGGAGGCTTCCATTCAATAATTGCTTGGATTTTACTAGGATCCACCTTTACGCCTTCGACTGACACGATGTGCCCCAAAAGGGTTACTTTATTTAGACAAAATTTACACTTGGAAAGTTTTGCATAAGGTTATTTCTCCTTCAAAATTTGTAAAACAATTCGGAATGCTTATCATAAGCTTCACTACCCTTAGAATACACTAAAATATCATCTATAAAAACTACCACAAAATTGATCTAGATATGGCTTGAATACTCACTTCATTAGATCCATGAATATTGCGGGAGCATTAGTCAATCCAAATGGCATAACTAAAAGTTCATAATGACCATACCGATTTCTAAAAATAATTTTAGGAATATCTTTCTCTCTAACGCGCAATTGATGATATCCAGACCTCAAAACAATCTTTGAGAATAGATTAACACCCATCAACTGATTAAATAAATCATCAATCCTTAGCTGTGGATATCTACTCTTGACTGTTATTTTTTTGAGTTTTCTGTAGTCAATAAACAATCTAAGAGTTCCATTCTGCTTCTTCACAAATAAAATTGGGGCTCCCCACAGAGAGACATAGGGATAGATGAAACCCTTCATAAGAAGTTCTTGCAACTGAGTTTTTAAATCTTTCAGTTCTACTAGAGCCATCCTATAAGGAGTATTGGAAATAGAAGTAGATCTGGGAATAAGCTCGATTGGAAATTCAACTTCTCTTTCCGAGGGTAACCCAGGAAGATTTTCTCGAAAGACTTCTGGAAAGTCACACACAATAGGTATATCTTTAAGACTAGGGATCTTCAAGCATATATCAACTATGTGAGCAAGATACGCATCACAAACTTGTTGAATCATCTTTCTTACCAAGGCCACCGAAATAATATTAGACGTCAATGATCTTTCACCTTGTACAATAATATGAGAAAATGCACGGGCCTTAAAAGTCACATGCTTTGATCTACAATCAACTACTGTATGATATTTATAAAGTCAATTCATCCCAATAATAACATCAAAATCTTTGAAGGGAGTTTCAATCAAATCCACCAGAAAAACTAGGTCATCGATCATGAAGGGACAAGATCGGTAAATTCGATTACAAACTACTCGGTAGCCCAAGGGACTTTCAACTAGCACATTATAATCAAGCCTCACAGATTTCACATTTTCAATAAGAACGAGTGATGAAAAAATATAAGAATGTGTAGAATCAGGATCAAACAATATAAATACATATAAGCCAAATAAGTAAAATTTATCAACAACCACATCTTGGCCATCTTGATAATCCCTTTGTTTCATAGCATAAGATCTTGTTGTAGCCCTTGGCCAACTAGGTTGATTTGCTCCACTTGCTCCAGCCACTTGGATGTTTTTTGCTCTTGCATCCCTATTGGTTTGGGTAGGAATAGTAGCAGGCTTCTGAACTGAGCTTTCAATGCACAAGGAAGGAACCTGTTTAGGACAGTCCTACACTTTATAATCAAAACTTTCGTTGTTACAACATGCACCAGAAGCTCTCTTACAAACACCATAATGATTCTTCTCATATTGTTCACATGTAGGAACACGAGTCTTGCCTTGACCATTATTTGTAATGCTACCTATCGAATAATCTGATCTCCTTTGCTTGGGTTGAGATGACCTGTTAATATCACTAGCCTTAGAATTATCAAACCTTCCCCTTTTGTATGGTCCTTCGAAATCTGATCTAGGTTTTCAGAGTTTATTTTCATGTCTATTAGCTTCTTCCTTATCAAGCCTTTCCCAGGTAAGAGCAGCAGAAACTAATTTACAGAAGTTCTAATGTTGCTAGATTGCCACAGTCTTTCTAATAGAATCATTTTAGCCGTCTTCTAATCTCCTGCACTTATCTTTATCCTCTTTAATAATATCTCCAGCATAAGGAGAAATCCTTGAGAACTTTTGTTGATATTCAGCAATAGACATGACCCGCTGCCTCAAACTTAGAAACTCTTTTTTCTTAGCATCACAGTAGGCAGGTGGAACATACTTCATACGAAACTCCTTAACAAAATCATTCCAAGTACGAACTGGAGATTTAACCTTGGCATTTGGAACACTCACCCACCAATCATAAGCATCCTTTGGTAATAGTGAAACAACATACTTAAATTTTACAACATTTGAACACTCCAATTGCTCAAACACCCTCTCCATGCATTCCAAACATTGTTCAGCATCAGTGGGATCAACAGAACCTTAAAATTCTACCCCACCTATTTTCCTCATTTTCTCGAAGTTTATCCCATTAAGATCATGCATTGCTTCAGCCATCTGATGGAAAAATTCAGCCATCTATTCAAAAGAGGAATTTAAAACCTTAGTGTTATGTCTCATATGAGGATGTGGGATAGGTCTTACACCTCGGTTTCCCACTTCAGACCCACTAGTACCGGGGACATATTGATCCAAGAGATGTTCGCCAAATCCCTTTTATTGGACGAGGTTGGGAATAAGAGTTGTTTGATCCTTCATGCTCTTCTTCCATAGGCCTATCAGAGGAAAAGTCCATAATTTAATTACTTCAAAATAGAATATCACATAGCATTAGGGATATGTACATGATGCATATGCACCTTACCGCACTAAAATAGTATAATAATGTACATGAACAAATAGCATATCTTGGACTTTTTACAAAATAGACAAGTATACAAGTAATTCACATGAAAAGTCCTAGAATCACAAGTATGGGCTCTAATACCAACACTTGTGGCAACCCTTGTTGTAGGATGCCACTTCTATACTCTCTAAGCTTACCTAACACTTAATAACATACAAAGAATTTAACGCGTGGCATATGAATTATATTTAAGTAATGAATTCAAATTAGGTAATGGTATAGGATTTTGTTCGAAAGGTGGATTAGTCGATTTCTAGCTTAAGTTTTTGGCATAAGTACTTTGCAAGTAACATAAACTACTATCTTGCGACATATTTATATATTACCCATACTGTTGTAGCACGTTGAAAAATATTACCAATGTTAAAATCCAAGGACATAAAATTTACTAGTTTCAATTTCATATAATAATCTTGACATAACTGGTATTTTAATATTAAAAAAGCTCACCGGCTCAAATTTAACTAAACAAGCCAAAACTTAAAGTTATAAACCATGGTTCCATAATTTACACTAGCTTTTCAAATTTCTACATACATATGTAATAGGAGAATCATGCACATGTCCCAAAACTACTACGATATATATATGTCTAGATGCAAATATGATCTTCTGCACAGCTCCCAAAATTTATCTTCAATGGCCATCCTCAAGCATCATCTCAAGTACTCCCTATGATAGAAACATCTATCGCTAAGCATGAAGCTCAATGGTGTAAAAGCTAAAAGCTGAGAACTTTAAATCCCTCAATTTACCCTTCTTAAGATAAAGGAAAACACAATTCGAATATAGTAAATAGACCGAGTGAACAAATACATCAATAGCATCCGGTAGGATATTTAAAGATTTAAGTATCAAGGGTTCTTAGAACAATTTTAACAAGACATTCAAAGGACAAGTTTCGCCCAGTATATAACTCATGTCATCACACAAAACACAATCAAGTATAACGGAGGTCCAAAGCCCAGTATCAAGAAGGGTAAAATCCAATTATCAAGAGAACCAAGAACCATATTAAGAGTCACTTTCTAGTTCGTACATAAAATGGATTGTATCCATACTTTGGACAAACCAAAAATTCACAGTCAAGATGAAAATTGATCCAAACAAGAGGAATTCCAATGATAACAAAATCACAGCCACAAGAAGGACAAAGTCCATAAGGATGTGAAGTGATGAGGAAATTCCTACAAATGGGTGAAATAAACAAGTTTGTTACAAGACTAAAAAAAATCAACACAACCAGATAAAATGACAAGAACATAGCTGAGTTACCAAGATAACATTCAAATGTACCAGAAGGTAACAATGGCACAAGAACAAGATTTCAACACGCAACCTTTTAACATGCAACCGACCATACAGATTTCAAGTCATGGATCAATATGACATTCGTTTCTTCAATCAATTTCCTTAAAATTGTACAAGAGTGTGAGCACCTTAATATTCATTTACATTCTCATTTAACATTCAACACTTTTAACAGGTAGCAACTAACAAGGGAAATGCCAAAATTGGTTCTTATTTTTACAAATCAGGCTCTTCTCGATAGTTTTATTCCCTTGCAACACAACTATATTTCGGATAGGTAAATGGATAAACTAGGCATTCAAGTCTATATGAAAACTGTAGGTATACAAATATAGGTTGCAAAAGATCAAGAATCACTTCAAAATATCCTTTGTACAAGTATTTATAAATGAAACACTAACAGCACACCCCCTGGGATTTCTATATCAAAACTCTGGATAGAACTTGTCCTAACTTGCATCAACTATTTTGAATCCAAAACTACCAAAATAGGTCCCAACATAAACATAAGAGTTGTAAATACATGTATTGGGATTACAAAGAACTAATAAGTATCAAAATTATAGCTATACATCAAGTTGTTATTAAAATACTAACAGAAGCACATAGAAGGCTTCTCAAATAGAAAATTGGCCACAACTTTCACTGTGTTTCACGCCTTCTTTTGATACCCTACAAGCAGATGCAGATTTAAATTTTTGTATAAATATAAAAGTTGTAGGATGTGAATTAGATTTCCAAAATATATTTACACACTAAAAATAAAGCTATATACAACGAGCTATTCCATAAATATGACACACTATTCCATCTAAAGACAGAATTCAGTCACTTACCAAATAATAGAGGATTTCTTAATTATGCTCTAATGAACTGATGTTTTTCATGTGTGTTTGTGAAAAATAAGGATAGGAGAGAGTTTATAAGGTCTTATAAGGACAATAAACCGACTTACTTTGGGGAAAACATATTTTATGAAAAGCATCTTAGTAGAAAAAAAGGTCCAATAAGGTGGCTACTCTACTTTGCTCTCTTTCCTTCCTTATTTATTTGTTTCACACATAATAATTAATAATAATGATGGTTTAACATGTATAATTGTATAAAAGTAAATAAATTTCACTAAAATGAATCCCTTCCTCATTCCTTTCTACGATTCAAGAAAATTGACTTCTCGAACGACACAAACTCAAGTCAAAAAGTGGTGAAGTAGGGGTTGATTTCATCTTTGAGGGAATACCCTTTTTAAAAGTGACTATATTATTTAATAATAAGGGCATTACAATCACTATCTTCAAATGGTTTGCCTTTCTTTAGGTAAAATCTCCTCAAATCCACGTTCCTAACTAAAAATGATAACCAAAATTTAAACAAGGAATGTCATTGAGAAAAGATTTCATACTCTTATTAGTTTATCTAAAAGGTACACACAATATCAAGACTATTATTGCTTTAATTTTTCCAGGTTTTTGGGATGCAAGTCTGTTTGCCTCACATAATTAGGAGTCTAATCTTTACTATGACATAAGTCATTGTGTTTCTTCTATTCATATGTTTAATTACAATGTTCTCTCTTTGTGCTTTCTATTTTTGGTTTCCTGTGTCTTATACATGTAACTACATTTAAACTCGTAGGTTCAAGAAGCAAAATTTAATGTGTCTTATTAATATCCGAGTTTTGAATGAAGAAGACGATGGAAGCTGTCTTGAGACTTTGGATTTTTCGGCATCGTACAGTAATAATTTTTCTTCAATGCACAATGAAAAGCCTTCACTCTATTTTCAAAACTATCTTATGCAACTTTTTTGGTTATTTACAATGGTGTGTATACATTTGCTCCCTTTTTTCTTTTTAATATCGCCTTGCTAGGAATTTTGTGCTTATGTTATCTATTTTTCTAGTGTTGTTGCTAAATTTTCTTGTATGTGTATATTAGATGAGAACAACTGAATTTTATCATTTTGGGGATATATTTAAAGGGTTAGCTAATAGGCAATAAATGTGCATTTTTAAAAGGTGGTAGGTATGACGGGTAGCCATGAAGGAGTCTTCCTTTGTGACGAGCCTAACATCTTGTCTCCATTTAACATGAATATTAATAGATGACTGCATTTTTAAGAATTTATGAGAACAAAGTTAGGAGCACATTTTATTCCTATCGATCTGAAAAATGGAATTAGATTGCAATTATATTAAAGAAATAGTGTATTCTGATACTCAAGAAAGGGGGTGAATTGAAAACATAACCAAAGTCGACTGCGTTTTAGACTTAGTCTCTACTAATGCAGAATTCAAGCAAAATTTAAAGTAATGCAATAAAGTAAATAACACAGCGATATATACTGGTTCGGATCACCAATGTGGTGCCTATTCTAGTCCTCTTAAGTCAGTAGGGTTCTTTTTATTATTGAAAATGAAAGGATGGTTACAATCTCTATTTTCTTTTCACAGACTGATACGCAGTTTAGAACAATTTTTCAACTCCTCTCAAGAAAGCCTAATCTAGAAAACCTCACATTTCTCTCTCTTTGTTTACAATTGTTCACTTAAGGTTACAATGCTTTGTAGAGTAGAATAGTAGAGTTTTTAGCTTAGATTATTTTCTCAAATTGGACAAACTCTAAAACTAAGAAAGAGGACTAATATAGAAGGCTATTAACGGACTAGTCGTTAGAGGTATTGTGTCACCCAAGGGAGTTTTTCCAATCAAGGATTAATGGGGATCCTTGATTGGGAATACATCCATTTGTAGTTGGTTGTCTTTCCTTGTGTGAATCTTAATTTTGGAATGACTTGATCTTCTTTGCTGGAACAGCAATCATCCAGGGATTCCATCTTTCCACGATCTTCTCTCAATCAAATCTGCAGATGGATCTTTGACTGATTCTCTTTCCTTTGTAATACTTAATGAATCTGCCAGTAACTAGAGTATCTCTCTTTTCTCAATCATTCCATAAGATCTTCTATCTTCTTTCCTTTTTTGGTTTTCCTGCAAGCAAAGTCATCAAAACTTATCAAAGACTAACCATCTCCCCATTTTTGATGATGACATAGGTTTTTGCTATATGGGAACTTCCCTGTTTAGTTAGTTGACTTTCTGATTTCATCAGTCAACTCCCCCTGTCTAGGTGACCTTTGATTTGCAAGATGCGATGGTGTTTGGCTCCCCCTATCTAAATCATTATCTAGAGACACAAAGAACAGAGTAGTAGCAGAGTAGGGAACGTATGCACAGACAGTAAATGCAGCATATTAGATCATACATACAATGCATACACAGATAAAGCATTGATAATTATATAGCAAAAAATGGTGCATAGAGTTTTCTCCCCCTTGGCAGTATCAAAAAGGAAAAAGAGGTCAGAGAACAAGGGCAGAGACAGAGCACAACATATAGGGATAGGAGCCCTAATAGTTATAGTTCCCAAAAAAAACATTGTTTGAAAGAAAAAAAACAAAGGCCTAGTTACATTTAAGAAAGTATTTCAGGGTATTGATCATACTGCAATAGAAATTATCATAGGACTTCTCCGTGTTCTGCGAGTAGGAGGAATAGGCAGTCTGAACTAAGATAGCAGGTTCATTATTGGAAGAGTTCACTACGGTACTGAAGGATTCGACTTGTTTGATGAGCTTGTTGACAAAACCAACCTCTTCAGTCTTGAGATGTTCCACTTCCATGCGTAATTTACCCAAATCAGTGCTGGAGTCTTTGCTCAGTTGAAGAATTTTTTTTCAGAATCTCCTACATGTCCTGCACAGAAGAAGTTAGGGAAGAGATGGAACCCTTAATTTCATCTACCTCTTTGGTGAGAAGGGCAGCAGAGTCAGCAGGTATCCAAGTCAACTTAGGAGCATCAATCTTCCCCTTGAGAGAGTCTTTCCTATGCCAGTGACCATCAACCAGAGTGTATCCCATGCTTGCGAATGTGCGTGAATGATAGGTGGTAGAGACTTTAGTGGCTTTAAACTTGGAGAGATCCACTTGGGATTTGCTAAGAAATTCGAGAGATGAGTAGACCATACGGAAGGCTTGCAGTTGGAATAGAGTCCTCTGCATTCTCAAGCATGTATGTTTGATCCATTCGGATTAGTTGATATAATACTTTTTGAGGAGACAGTAGAGGATGAACACGTCAACATTGGATATGCTGCTCTGAGATCTTTTCAGGGGAACCAACGTGGTGGCAATGATGTGGGCAAGAATCCAGTGATCAAAATAGAGTGATAAGGGCCCGAACTCCATGACATCGGACTTGTCTTCTGAGATGAAGGCTCTGGCCTCCTCCAGAGATACTTCGAAGTAATTAGGCCAGGTATCATTCATGTATGGTATATCGCCCAAGAAATCACAAACGAATATGTCTTTTAAGAGTTGACTGTTGATGATGTGGACCCCTAGAACAAGGATCTACAGGTCATCGCCCTAACCAGCGCATTACAGGTTGGCATAAAATATACGAATAGCGTCCTCATAGAATTCCACACCACAGATTCGAAGAGGGAGAGAGAGCTTCTGATCCCGCAGGAAGGTGCTCACTTTGCAATAGAAGTCATCAAATTGTTCCAAGTTGACTACCCGACCAGGGACAATGGGATGCTTCTTGAGAAATTCGAACTTTGCTTTAGCAGATGCATCCTAAAATTTGTCGACCTTGTCATCTGTCAGAGGGTTGGGAGGGCTGGGTCGATTTTTTATAGCGTTCTTGCGCTTGATAGAGGGTTCTTACGGGAAGAAGAGGGGCAAGGAAAGGAGATTTCCTCAGAGGAGTCCGAGGAGATGAAGTCTAGCTCTATAGAGGAGCTATTTTCAGGGTTTTTTTGTAGAGGCATTAAGCTAGTGCGAATCATAGTGAGGCAGAGATCAGAGAGAGAGAAGAAAGGAAAGGGATGAAAGAAGAAGATGAAGCGTGGGAGAAGAGATGGAGGTTTAGTATAAGAAAAAATATTTTGAAAAAATTAGTAAGGAAACGGAATAATATTCAATTTTCCTCACAGATATGAAATATTTCTTCGTGTAAAGGTTTAGTAAAAATATCTGTAAGTTGATTTTCATTGCTCACAAACTCCAGAAAAAAATCACCTTTTTCAACATGATCACAAATAAAATTATGTTTAATATCAATATGCTTAGCTCTAGAATGATGCACATTATATTTAGATAAATATATAGCATCATGTTGACACAAAAACGTGGAACCTATTTAAAACAGATATCAAAATCTTCAAGTTGATGCATAATCCATAGTAGTTAAGTACCACAGCTTCCGATGACCATGTATTCTGATTTGGTGATCGATAGTGCAACTGATGTCTATCTTTTTACTTTTCCAAGAGATAAGAGATTCTCCTAGCAGTTGGCATGATTCACTAGTACTTTTTCTGTCCAGTTTGTCTCCTACAAAGTGAACATTTGAGTATCCAGTTATAGAGAAAATAGTAGAGTTCGAATACCATAGGCCTAAGTTTGTTGTTCTAATTAGATAGCTGATAATTCTTTTGACGGCAGTCAGATTAGACTCCTTGGGAGTCGAATGGAATCTTGCACATTTTCACACACTAAACATAATATGAGGATGACTTGCAGTGAGATAAAGTGGTGACCCAATCATTCCTCGATATGTCTTCTCATCAACTAGTTTTCCATCTTGATCAGCTTCTAAACATGTAGACGGGCTCATAGGTGTTTCCATAGGCCTTTCCTTGATCCATTTCGAAATGTTTGATTAGGTCCTTCACATATTTACCTTGACAGATGAATATTCACTGATCGGTCTGCTTGATTTGAAGTCCAAGAAAGAAGGTGAGCTATCTCATGAGACTCTTCTCAAACTCCCCTTTCATTAGATTTGCAAAATTCTCCCACGGAGAGATATTAGGACTTCCAAAAATTATATCATCAATATAGATTTAAACAATAAGAAGATTTGATTCAACCTTTTGAACAAAAGGAGTAGTATCAATACTTCCTCAGTTAAAATCATTTTGCATTAAAAAATTACTGAGGCATTCGTATCAAGCTTTTGGAGCTTGTTTAAGTCCATAAAGAGCCTTTGAGAGTTTGAAAACATGATTTGGTAACGAGGAGTTTTCAAAACCTGGAGGTTGTTTGACAAAAACTTCCTCCTTGATAAAATCATTTAGAAATGCACTTTTGACATATATTTGAAATAGTTTGAAACGATAAAAGGAGGCATAGAAAAGAAGTATGCGAATAGATTCTAACCTTGCTATAGGAGCAAAAGTTTTGTCTTAGTCAACACCTTCTTGCTGAAAGTAGCCTTGACTAACTAACCTTGCTTTGTTTCTTACCATATTCCCATTTCATCTATTTTGTTTCGGAAGACCTATTTTGTTCCTATGACTGAGCAATTGTTAGGTTATTCCACAAGGGTCCAGAGTCACTGCGATCAAATTGTTCCAACTCTTCCTTCAATCCATTTACCCAGAATTCATCCTTGAGAGCTTCATCCACTTTTTTAGGCTCCATTTGATTGACCAGTGCAACTGATGCTTGCTTTCTCAGTGATTCTCTAGTTTGCATTCTGTCCATGGAGTTTTTGATGAATTCATTTGGGTAGCTTGCACTGTGCCGCCATTTGTTTGGATCTACGACCATTTTGGGAAGAACAGTGGACTTTTCAGGAGTGAGAGTTGACTCCTTAGTTGTAGAGGGACTGGATGGGGAATTCTGAGGAGGATGACTAGGAGGGTCTTCCTCAGGCAATCCGTTCTGTTGTGGGGATCTTGGTGATGAGAAAGTTTGAGTGATGCCATGGTTGTTGCAAAACTCTTCAAATAGTTTATCTTCAAATTCTACTCCGTGATCACTATGAATGCTGGAGATGAAATAACCTTCTTCTCTTTGAATCTTTTTACAAAACACTTCAACATTTATGAAGGCTTTATGCTTATGTGATAAGAAAATTACCCAGGTGAAATGAGAAAAATCATCAAAAATAATAAAGGCATAACGTTTACCACATATACTTGTCATTTTGGTTGGTCCGAAGAGATCAATGTGAAGGACTTGAAGTTATTTTGTTGTCTGGACATTATCAGTGGCTTTGAATGATGATCTGGTTTGTTTTCCATACTAACAGGCATCACATGGGTGATCTTTTTCAAGCTTTAGCTTTGGAAGTCTAACAACTAGATCAAGTCTTGAGAGTTTTTCAATGGCATGCCCATGTTTCCTGTGTCATACCCATGGATCATTTAAGATAGCTGTTAGACATGTTAGAGTGGGAAGATCCACATTTTTTTAGCACATATATGTTCTCTATATGTTCACTAACAACGGTAATGTTTTTCTGCAAATTTGAGATGGTGCATTTCACAGCGTTGAGGTTTACATTAAACCCATCATCACAGAGTTTACTGATGCTCAAAAGATTGTGTTTGAGTCCATCAACTATGTAGACATCAATGAGCTCACATGAGGGATTTATTGTGATTGTACCAACACCTGTAACTTCACCTTTAACATTGTCACCAAATCTGACATATCCTCCGTCAAATTTCTTGATACTTTTGAAATTCTTTCTTTCCTATCATATGCCTTGAGCACCCACTATCAATGACCCACATTCCTTTCTTGTAAGATTTATTTTGTGGTGCCTGCATCAAGAGAAAATGAATTTGATTTAGGTCCCCAATTTTCATTGGGTGGTTGTTAGCAGCAGAGTCTTTAGGTCTCCAAATCCAAATCCCAGTTTTAAAAGTGTTACACTGGAAACTTTGTATCCAACCTCACCACAGGTGAAATAGGTGGGTCTGTAAAAGTCGTTGTTTTCAAAATCACTTGCTTATGGCATGTTTTAATGAACAGTAGTTTTAGAATGAAAGGAACATTGGCTTGAAGTTTTTCGAGAATTTTTTAAGTGAATTTTAACTTCATCAAGCTCATCTTGAAGTAAGTCGATTTCAACTTGACTTCCTTCAAAAAGAATTTTCCAGTTCTTATTTTTGTAGGAAATCTTATTATATTCATCAATGAGCTTTTGAAGTTCATCGGTAATCATGTCAATAGTGTTCTGAAGGTCATAAAAATTTGGATATTTGGGGGTTCTTACCTCACTGGTTTCACCAAGTGCTATGAAGCATATGTTGATTGTTTCAGCGAGATTGTCCTCAGATCCTTCTTCATCACTCCATGTTCCTAGTGATTTTGAGTTGCTACCTCTGCGTGTATTTTTCTTCCTCAATTCTAGGCAGCTTTAACGAACGTGTCCAGGTCTTCCACAGTGGTAGCATCGATCGTCATTTCTTTCATTTTGCCTTGGCTCTTGTTGTGGTCTTTTTCTACATTATCTAACCATCTGTCGGACTCCTCGCGTAATTAGAGCCATTCTCTCATTATTGGTTTAATCTAGTTCTTTATCCTCAGTGAAAGTTTCTGCTTTAAAGGAGACTAATGTTTCTTGTCATCTTTTTGATATCGCTGGATGTGATCGCGCTCATAAGCCATGAGGTTTCCATGTAGTTCATCATACATCATGTTTTGCAAATCACTATCTTCCAAAATTGCAAATTTGTTTTCCCATTCCTTGGGAAGGCTTCGGATTAGTTTCCTAACTTGCAGGGAGTTTGAGTAACCATACCCAGGGATTCAAGTTAACTATCTTACTAAACCTGGAGAACATGGTTTCGATGTCTTCATCCTCACTCATCTTGAACAATTCATATTCGTTGACTAGAGCATTTATGCGTGCCTCCTTGACCTTGCTTGTTCCTTCATAAGTTACTTCCAATTTGTCCCATATTTCTTTATTAGTTTGGCAGGTTGATATCTTGTCATACTCAGATTCACTCACAGCACAGTAGATGAGACTAATAGCTCTAGCATTTGTCTGTAGCACTTCCTATTTATCTTTGGTGATTTTGAACGATTCGAGGTTAATAGATTTCTTAGTAGAAGTGCCAGGAATAGTCTTGGGACCTTTCTTGATGACTAGCCAGGCCTGATATTCTGTGGATTGGACAAAGATTTTGAATCGTTTCTTCCGGTGAGAGTAGTGTTGACCATTAAAATATGGAGGACGATTCGAGGAGTGACCATCCTGAAGAATAGCAACGGGAATATGGAAGTTGGACATCTTGATCGTTCCTCACAAGTTGTTAGACTTATAGAGTGAGGCCTTGCTCTGATACCAATTGATACTCAAGAGGGGGGTGAATTGAAAACTTAACGACAGTCGACTAATGCAGAATGGAAATTAATGTAGTAAAGTAAAGAACACAATGATGTATCCAGTTCAGATCACCAATGTGGTGCCTAGTCTAGTCCCCTTGGGTCAGCAGGATTCCTTTTATGGTTTAAAATTAAAGGATGGTTACAATCTCTATTTTCTTCTCTTAGTCTGATATGCAGATCAGAACAATTTTTCAACTCCTCTAAAGAAAGCCTAGTCTAGAAAATCTCATGTTTTTTTCTCTTTCTTTACAATTTTTCGCTCAAGGTTACAATGCTTTGTAGCATAGAATAGTAGAGTTTTCAGCCTATATTTTTTTTCTCAAAAGTACAAACTCTAAAACTAAGAAAGAAGACTAATATAGAAGGTTTTTAATGGACTAGCTGTTGGAGGTATTACGTGACCCAAGGGAGTTCTTTCAGAGGTATTACGTGACCCAAGGGAGTTCTTTCAATCAAGGATTAAGGGGGATCCTTGATTGGGAATACATCCAATTGTAATTGGATGTCTTTCCTTTTGTGAATCTTTATTCTGGCATGACTTGATCTTCTTTCCTTCAGCAGCAATCATCCAGGGATTCCATCTTCCCGCGATCTTTTCTCAATCAAATCTGCAGATGGATCTTTGACTGGTTATCTTTCATTTGTAATACTTCATTAATCTGGTAGTGATTAGAGTACTTCTCTTTTCTAAATCATTCCATGAGATCTGCTATATTCTTTCCTTTTTGGTTTTCCTACAAGCAAAGTCATAAGACTTATCAGAGACCAACATCTTCAATAACTTAAAGACCAAATCTGATCTAAGCCACTTTTGTGTTAGCTTTTTTTGGCATAGGAGTTCAGATATGCCTTTTGCATCGTACTGCCAATTTTGTATTTTAAATATAGAAGGACTAACTTTATGCACTCTTGTCATTAGATATACTTGCAGTTGTTGTCAATTGTTCTTACCCAAGATATGTTGCAGTAGAAAAGAGGTTACAAGAACTCTATTGTTATGGAAATGTTGTAAGTATATTCATCTAACTTCAATCCCTTTATTTTTCCTTTTAGTTTACATTTTCTATATAAGTCCCATTCTTTTAGCGGTAAGCACTCTTACTTCTTGCACCAATTTTGCCAATATCCTGTAAATCTTATGCAACGTGTTAAAGCATCAAAATATAACGACAAAATTTTCATTATCCAACTTTATTTTACATGTTGTATTTATACTAATAACATATTTTCCCTCTTTCTACATGTTTTGTATGTTAATCTTAATAAAACGAAATAAGAATTACATATAATTTACTATGATATTATGACAAGTAAGACGAAACTAAGAACTGGATATGATGGCTGAAAATATTGAGTTGATGTGAATCATTCCATAGATGTCCAATTAAACCTCATCATATTTTAAAGTAATACACCATGTACCTCCTCAACAACATTCTCATGTAGTTCCTACCACGTTGCTTTTTCATCCATATTCATCTTATAACTAACTTATTTACCTGATTAACACAGGTGTATAATTGACAACTAAATTCAACACAATGAATCAAATTGATCCATCTTATCCGCAATGTCAACAACTAGAAGAACGGTACTACATTACTTAATTATATATTATCCTTTTTTTCCCCTTCATCTGAATATTCTCAACAACTATCATTTCAATTGTGTGATGAGCCAATGAGAATCGAGACGAAAAAATGTTTCCTCTACCTCAAAGAGTATATCCAGATCAGGATTTTTCATCTCCATACCAGGGGATGAAGAAATGACACCTATTGCAAATATTAACGCACAACAAACTCGATGTATAACGTTCCTACAAAATACTTTTACGGTAAATAGTTATTTTTTCTTCCATCAATCTCGGATGGAGCCAAAGATTGACTATTTTTTGGCCTTGGAGTATGATGGAATAAAGCAAAATGGCTC
>JAABOM020061874.1:0-10670 GCA_011800125.2 Solanum clarkiae
AAACTAAATTTTCGTAACTACTCCTTCTTTATAGTAAATTTCTTTTGCATGTTTTTCAAATTAAATTTTTATGAAAAAATATTAAATTTTAATATGCATGTTTAAAACGCTTTTCCATGGGAGGGTATCAAAGTTTTCATATTTAATATTTTAGGAAAATAATTTTTAATTAAATCAACACGTAAAAAAATTAATTTACTTTGTAAAAAAAATAGTAGTAGGAATAGTAGTCGATAGTAGTAGCATAACAGTAATAAAAATAACAATATTTTTTTTAAAAAATGATAAATATCAAAGAAAACTTAGAATTTTTTTTTTATTGATTTCAAGTATTTCTTTGAATTTAACTATAAATTCATAAGAAAAATATCATTATATTTAAAAAGTCAAGGATAAGAAAGAGCAATAAAAAGATCTTTAAAATATTGGTATGAAATTTAAATTTGAATATAAATTTAGTTTGAATTATAATAGAATTCTAACTTTTTGTTGACATTTTTAGGGCAAAAAATAATATACTTTGTAATAATTTTTTTTAATCATTTAAAACATTAGAAGTATTTGAATAATAACAATAATAAAGAAAAATCATTAATTTAAATATAGAAACTCATGGCTTAAGGCTTAAGATTTCTAAATCAACTCTAACTATTTAATAAGAATATATCCTGTCAAATATGATAAAATATATTTGAATATATTTAATTTGAATAATAAAATTTTCGAATATATTTAATTTGAAATTTTAAAATAAAAAATAGTAATAAGTAAATATAGTTATGGTAATAGTAATAATAGCAATAATAATAATATAAGAAAAAAATAGTAAAAAAGAAGAAAGAGAAGAAAATAAATAAGGGGAAAAAAGGCGGGGTTGGCGTGGGGGTGGGTAGGGAGGAACGTAGTCAATTCAATAACTTTTGTTCATGTGGAAAGATTTTTATTTATTATCTATTGATCAATTTAAAGTGTTCTCTTTGTATATATGAGACTAGTTTGCAATTTGATTAAGCCAAGTACCAACTTATTGAAAAGTCACTTAACAATTTTAGGATAAACAATGATTTTGATTAACTTAAAAGTAGAAATTCGTGATTCTTAGTAAACTTTTACTATTTCATAAATTTATTCTTCCAAATACTATAAAATATGAAGTATCTAAATTAATTATTAAACAAAAAATAAAAATATCATTATCATCATAAGAATAATAATAACAACAACAACTATAATAATAATATATTATTATTATTATTATTATTATTATTTGTAATATTATCTATGCATCACACGGATACGTATATTAATTATGAATAAAAAAGAATAGAAATACCCTTAAATAAAGAAAATACACCTCTGGAATGGACTTCTAAACAGATGGTCTCTTTTGACCAATACCACTTATTTTTTAAAAAAAGATAATTTATATCACTAGTCGATGTGCATGAAAGTTGATCCAGATATCATAATTATATAAAAACTAATTATATCACTAATTTTCTTAACTCCTTCCTAGCAACTTTCAGCTTTTTTTGTTGGGTAGTTTTTATGGGCACAACTGATTGCTTACAATTGGATTCTATTATTGAAAAATAAAGATCTTACTTTTAACTTTTTTATCATTTTTGAATATTTTAGATTTTTCTTTAAAATATCTTAGATATTTATTAAGTTAATGATGAATTCTTAATATTTTTTGTTTTTTTAATAACTCGAACCAATAATTTTAATATTATAAATAAAAGATGTTTACTACTCGAACAACCCTCGTGAATTTGATCTCTATGGGAAAAAAGAGAGCATGATAATATATACCTAATTTTAGCATGTTTATTTTTTGATAAAAATGAAAGGGATAGGCCAATCATAAGGGCAGTAGAGGCAATTAGAAAGAAACAAGTGGTAATTTGTGAATTCCTTTAAAACATAGCATTTGATTTTTTTTGTTTGTTGAAATATTTTAAAAGATGAAAGAGGCCTATTTCTATTTTCAGACCTTTTTAATATATATTCTATTTTCCTTATTGAATCGATTAATTTAGATTTATGCTCATAAAATTTGTTGAAGGAAAAGAAGTCCTAGTAGGATAATTTTTAAAAAAATTTAAGCTCAAATTCAAATCTTTTAAATTAAAAGTGAAGGATTTTCATCCGTTCCATTAAAATCCTCCGATAATAAAGACTCGTGATAATATATAAAATTAAAGTATTTACAATTTATTAGAACCTATTTTTCTTTCCTAACAACAAAATAAATAAATAAAAGTTATTAACTACTATTTCCAAGTAAAATATAGTGGAATATATTACATATATAATACAAACATGCGAATTCAAGATTTAGATTTTATAGATTCAACTGTTAGAACTTTTAATATTAATAAATTTTATAGTTTTAAATTATCCATTATCTATTGCATCTTTAGTGAAAGTTAAATATAAATATAAATATAAATATATTTTATATTAAAAAATATTGAATTCTAATAAATCTGATATCATAAGAAGGAAATGAGAATATCTAGGGGCATAGGATTCTCCAATGCAGAAAAATGAAGTCCCAAGTGAAATGTGTATAATTTAAAATAAAAAATGTAACTAAGGTGGAAAATGGACAGAGAAATAATCAACTTATGAACCTTTAAAAGATAGTTTTAATGACACAAAAAAGAGAAAGGGGGAGACCACAAAGATGTAAAAATCCCAAACATAAAAACCCTACATTTCACCCTATAAAGTTAAAGGGCAAATAAACAAGGAAATGAATAGAAAAGACTACTTGCAAAGGTTGCATTTTCTTTCCACATGCACGTAGGGCCTTTCCTCACTCTTTTACGTTATTGGTGGAATACATTGACAGTCTTTTAAATTTATTAATAAATTTTATAATTTGAATATCCAAATAACGACTAGTTTATTTTGATTGAATATCTGAACACGTGATAAAGTGCTTTATTAGGCACGTCTAGCTCAAATTAAATTTTAAAACAATTTTTGTGTATGCTTTCGAATTTTCGTCATACATCGATAAGTTAATAACTACTTAAAATATGTCAGCTCTTTTGATTATAAGTCATTAAACTCATCATGTTTATTCCATTTGATGCTGGTAATAATAAATAATTAAAAAAGGATACATGTTTTATGTGATTAACTGATATATACATAATACTATTTGAGAACATGTGTAGAAGTTTTTTTCAAAATTCAAGTCGAAAGCATCCAATAGAAACACTTAGCTTTATTACATGTTTATATATTTGTTCAATTGAAACAAATTATAGTTCATATGCCTAAATGATATTGACTAACAAATTTAGATGACTATCGATGTGTATTTAATTAGCTTATAATTTACGTGTGATACTAGTCTTGTCACATTTTACAACACGTAATAAAGAAAGTTGACAAAATTGTAGGCTACGTTTGCTTGTCTTGTGGCTCATTAGAAAGTCATTTTCTTTCAAATTCAAATTCAAATAAGATTGGCCTAATTTAATTTGATGTTGATGATGATAATTTAGCAATATCAACAAGAAGCCAAAGTTTTCACTTGTTCATGATTGTGACTAGCATTTAGTTTAAGGTCAAAGTTATGAGGTTTTAGCCATAATTGTCCATATATTTATTTTGATCCTTCCAATATAATTTTACTAAAATGGATCATTTTTGGTCCAACTAACAACTTAAAAGCTAATAATGACAATAATAAATGACTTCTTCTATTCACTTTTACTTGTTATTGCTTTGTCTTTCGAGAATCAACTTGATTAAACTTCAAAGCTAAATAATTGAAGTAGTTAAATTCAATATTTAAATTTTAAAATTCAGATGGTTGAAAACTATGTTAAAAATGTTACAAGTTACAAATCTTTCTCATATTAATATGATGAAAAAATATATCTTAAGATACTAGTCAAAGTTTATGTAATTTGATCTTGATAAGTGAAATAGTGATAAATAAAGATGAACAGAGGGAGCATTACTAAACTTAAAACACGAAAAAAGGCATTCGATTCGATCGATTTTGATTCCAACATTTTTTAAAAAATAAAGTCGACATAGCTCGATTGATTTTTTGTGCCAAAAATCAAAATATATAAAAGATTGATTGCGCAATCAATTTTTATCGACTATAAAAATTAAAAGAAAAATTTGAGAAACCCACCGAGCTTGATTATTTTTATTTTTTTGATTTGTAAAAGTATTACAAAATCAAAGTTCGTAACTAATTTTATTTTTTTTTAAGTGAATTTATTTCTCTAGCAAACAAAGTAGAAGTAAATAGTGTTATTAACTTTACGTTCAAAGCCTAGAAAAAATAAAAATAACAGGTGATTTCTTCTCATCTCTCTTAATCTCACTAAATGGAATTATCTGCTACTTCTTTGTGGTGGGAGATGATAGTTAACAGGTATTTCATAAAATTAATCGATATATATATATATATATATATATATATATATATATATTGAAATATCATAATTAGAAACATGATAAAGAAAATCACATATTATAACATTAAAGAAAAAAAAAAACAAAAAGTGATTGTACTATTTTGTTTGGTTCTGTTAGTTGTATATTGTCCTTCAAACTTTTTTTTTGTAGGGTAAAATGCAACTGACTTTTCTTTTGTGTTCATCATTATATTTGTCTATTACAATACCTTTATGTGAATCCCAACTTTAATGTTATAGGGGGAGCGTTTAGTATTAGATTTTTTAGGGGCCAATTTTGATAATCAAAAGCAAAAGATTGTTCTTCTTTTTTCTATAAATATAAAATTGTCACATGATAAGGGTGCACAAACAACTAGATAAATATAAATTTTGTACTTAGCTTAATCCTTTTCTTTTCACAAAGTTTTGTACTTAATCCCATTTTACTTTCTATTCTCTTTTCGTATGCCCCTCACCCCCCACCCCCCAAATTAATTTGTCTATATTATTCTTTTTTAGTCTATTTTTCCTTTTAAAAAAAAAAACATTCTCCCCATCCCATTTATGTGATCCTTTTGCTTTTTTATTTCATCCCAAAAAAACTGTCATCTTATTATAATTTAAAAAAAAAAGTTTAACTTTCTGCATTTTTCTTTTACCCTTAATGATATGATTGTTATGACCGTGGCAGTCATATTAAAAGTTATTGCAGAAATTACCATTTTACTTCTCCTGTTAATTCTCTTTGGTGTTATTTAATCAGCTTACATGGTTAGTTTTTTATTATAGTCAAAAAGTTGAGAACTTTGTGAGGTTTTGAGTTTTAAAGGCTAAAGTTATTCAAAAAGTAAATTTTGATGCCATTGAAGTTTCATGTCTCAGAATGGAATTTCGTCAATTTTATTAGTCTCGGAACGTGAGAATTGGTCTAGGAGAAGTATCGGAATTAGATTTGGGATCTATATGTGAAGTTGAGGGCTTAAGTTGGAAAAGTTGGTTTAAAAAAGAACTAGGTTTGACTTTGGTCAGCATTTTGAGTTTGAGTACTCGGATTAAATTTTTTGACCATTATTTCTTTGGATTCAGTGGTGATTTTAAGCCTAGGAGAGGCATCATCATATTTTCGAGATTCTCAAGAATATTTTGATCTTTTTACATTCTAAACTAGTTTAGTTGCATTTTAACATAATCTCAATGATAATACTCAAATCTCAAAATAAGAAAATTAAGACATATTCGAAGTTAAACAAACTTGGTATAAAAAATGGTAGATTTGAATCTTACTGGCTGAATTTAAATGCAGGGCATGAGGTGAACTTAGCCTAACATTATAACTTTGCATATCTTTGAAGAACTGTAGGAAAGCTTTGGGTTTGAATAGCTTGAACTTGAAAAAATCCTTCTATGGAGTTATTAAAGAAGGGATATTGAGAAGAATCTTGATTCAAAATGTTAGAATTTTTTAAGAGAATCTTGAACTCACAGCCTTTAAATATTGAGAACTTGGAGAAATCATTTTTTTGAAGTTCTTGATCTTTGGGAGAAGAAGAATTAGGAATTTTGATAGTTACGGTAATGTATAAGAATGTTATTAGGTTATAAGATGAAATTAGAAAAAATAATTGAGGATAAAAGGTCAAGAATAACCTTCCGAGAAAATAAGAAAACCATATAATAATCAAATAAATGACTTATTAATGAATTATGTCAGCAAAATTGACAACCTGAATGTCCCCTCACTAAATTATTGAGTCGATCGTGGAATGAGAGCTTTATATCACCAAACTTAATAGTTTTTGAAAGTTTTTAGTGCATTCAGCATTATGCCAACCCATTCGGCGAGTCGTCAAACGGATACGTATGTGACCTTGCTGAATTTCCTAGTTCAAACATACTCCAGTAAAATAGCTTTTTACTCCAAAATTCGATTGATGCAAATTTATCAGTGTGGGAAAAAAGACTCACTCACCTTTAATTTGATAGATTATGAGTTACCTAACTTTTCACGTGTTGATAGACATGATTGTTTGAAATTGACCCTTATAAAATCATATAATTAAACCCAATCAATGAAAAAGCTTTCAACTCAACTTTGTACTAGAGGATTCTTGTGACTTTAATTCATCTACAAATCTATTCCCACACTAAAGAATTGACCTTAACACCTATGTGCAACTTAAAATCATCCACTGGGACTTTATATGCATATTAAGGATGGTTCGAATCTTAGCATAAAATTTCTTTGGAGGTGTTACAATTCGTACTAACGAGTATATTCTTACTATACAATATAGTTTTATCAATACATGAGATATATACCGACTATATGTTATAATGTAGTCAAAAAGTTGAATATAGTTACTATACATGAAGTATACACTTATTATATATGCATTATACACTAACTATTTAATCTCAGTCAATGCAAAATCACCTCTAGGCTGTTCAAAAAAATTTAAATACGATGTCCTCTCAATGTTTTCGAGTATCTTGATACATTATTCGCTGTCCTTCATTTTCATAAAATTGGGCTAAAATGTGATAAATAAAGAAAAAATGACAAAAGCATAAATTTTTTTTTGAAAAAAGCTTATTTCTTAAACTCTGTCACTAATCGACCTAAGCTACTTAAATGAAAATGAAGGTAAAATCAACGTGGCATATCAATGTGGGCTGATAATTGACACAAATAGCTCAATTAGTGTCTTGAATACATAAAAGAACATTGATGTCAATTTATTCATGTCGATATATGTATAATTATTCATTATATGATATACACCATGAGATACAAGGTTATTTGTGATGATATACAACAAAACATGCGTAAAAAAATTATGTTGGTTTCATCATGTTGATGTACAGAGTTATTCACTCTGTGTATACACATTGGGATGCAAGATTAATTCGTGATGATATACATTGGCCTTATGTGTAAAAAGAAAAAAAATATCGCTAATGCTAGTTCTGACATATTGATATACACAAGATATATAGTGTTGTTCATAATAATATACAACTAAATATGATGTAGTTTAAATGAATGTACACAAAGCTAGAAATTCAATAAGTGAGATTGACCTCTAAGGTGATATGCAATAAAGGATAAGACATGAAGATCCCTACTTATATACCAAAACATCCAATACAAGAATTAATTAACCCTCTTGTATATATCTCAATAACAACCACCTAACAAATTTCTTGATTTGCCTAAGCAAGTTGAAGTGTTCATTACAATTGATTTGTGGAATGTTACCTAACAAGAAGAAAAATGGGAGCACCTTTGGCGTAAGCATGAGAGTTCTATTGTTTAACTATGAAATTTTATCTGTCGCCAATTTCTTGTTTTCTAGTTGGTATACTTAGTTAATCTCTCTTTGTATCAAATTTGGATTAGTATCTCTATAAAATAGATTAGGAAAGTCGACTACATACTTTGTACAAGTTTCTCAAACTAGATGTAACTTCATTTTGGAAGATGAATAAAATGTGGAGTTGGTATATGAATAACTCTATAAATATTTAGTTTAGACACGTTTTTCTGATAGTATCTATTAAGCTGAGTCGTATAGTATAAAATCCATTAAAATAGGAAAAAAATTTATCGAGAGATTCTACATTTCCAAAATTCGAACACAAGACGTTTGGTTAAAAATAAAGAATGTATATATGATTCATCCCCTCATACTCCTGGGTGGTTATGTATATCTAATGTAACTATGATTGTATAAGTACTACTTTTTAAAATTATCAATAGATAAAATAGAAATATTGTCTTGTTATTATTTTTATATCATATGATGAATGAATATCTATAATTTGTAAAGTAAGGTTTCCATCAAAATCTGTTTGAAGGATTGAAGAGTTGCTATCAACAAGATTATGGCAAGGCAATTGTGCCTGACACATAAGAGTAGTCCCACCTATTTATAACCAAGCAAGAACCTCATAAATTAACAAGTCCTTCCCCACATATACTCTGGCATATGAATAAAAAGAATAGAACTCTTTTGACCATAACCCTAAATTTTTTTTTAAAAAAATCATTCTTTTATTTGTCCTTTTAACTAAATTCAAAAATAAAAGATTTATATGGCTTGTTATAGCATGAATAACTTTGTAAGAAATGAAAGTGATAGGGCCAAATGAGGCAAGTGGAAGGTGGTGTCTAGTGTTGGGTTTCTGTCCTGAGTTTCTTATCATAATTAGGGTTTTCCTTTTAGAAAAAAAAAACTTCTCTGT
The DNA here is from genome assembly GCA_011800125.2 of Solanum clarkiae. Classification (NCBI taxonomy): domain Eukaryota; kingdom Viridiplantae; phylum Streptophyta; class Magnoliopsida; order Solanales; family Solanaceae; genus Solanum; species Solanum clarkiae. The sequence goes on from JAABOM020061874.1 coordinate 8,685, forward strand.
TATTTGACGAGTCATTTTTCTTGTAGGAAAATGTTTACCCTCTATAAATATAGGTTCATTCCTTCAAGTTTGACAGCATTCACAGTATGTATAGCCATAAGGGCTTGAGAGTTGTGTGTAGGGGGAGAAATTGTGAGACACAAGTTGTGTGAACCTCGCTCTTTGTATTCCGTGTGAATTATATGAGGTTATTTCTCTCGATATTTTGTACTTTCTCTTATATGTAGATCAGTTGACCGAATCACGTTAACTGTTTGTGTCTCTTTATGACATGTTTTTCGTTTATCTTCACATTCATAATTTTTCAGGAGTTATTTTTCTAATTTTCATATGACACCTGATTCTTGTAGCTCAATTAAAAAAGAAGATTTATATGGCTTGTTACAGCATGAATACCTTTGTAAGAAATGAAAGTGATAGCTAGGGCCAAATTGAGGTAAGTGGAAGGTGGTGTCTAGTCATGAGAAAAGAATAATAGATTTTGTGATTTATACTATATTACTTTGGAAGTACTTAACTTCTACTACTACTAGTATAACATCTTTATTGAAATTTGTAAAAGATGAGAGACACACACATTTTTCTGGTATGACAGTATGTACTCCAATACTCCCTCCTTCCTGTAGTTTAGGCCTTGCCAGGCTTTGCCCATCCTTAGTTTTGCTTTTTGCATGCTACAAAAATCATGGATATTGTGAGTTGAGACATTGTATGATGTAGAAGATTTCTTTTTCATCTGTCTAATCTTTATCGAGAAGAGTTACTTGATATATTTGTTGGTGGAACGTAGCAAGTAGGCCAATAGAGTTAGGGGGGGGGGCAAGGATTCATCTAAATTTCTTAAATAAAAACTTACATACATTCAGACTTTATATATGACTATACAATTTAGCCTTGAGACTTACTTGTTAGAGTCCCATTGTTTTTACTTTCTTGATATTAAAGTCACATCTATTTAGTTCATGTTTTCAATATAGGTCACCCATCTTATATTATCCACGTTCCAAACGTCTAGCTCTGAATATGCGATTTTTTTTTGGGTGGGGGGTGGGGTGGGGGGGGTCTTACATCGTTTGTGGTATCGGAATTTGGCTTCTTATATGGTCTTGGACAATTCTTCCCCCGTGAGCTATCTTTTGGAGTTGAGTTAGGCTCAAGGTCCATTTCTTTATCACTAATTAACACAACTGTATGTAATCATTTGGCTAATCGATAAGTGTATGTACAAAAGATACACATCTTGCATTTACTGATTTAATATAAATACTGTGTGCGAGTAAATTTTTAACGTTACGCCACCATCAATCGTTTTAACAAAAATCATGAAGATTGTGACATCAATGTAACAGTACGAATTTATAGGGGATTAATCTTTATTAGGATGGATCATAGACTAAGTATAGTTTATTATTTCGATTATTATTTTAATGTTTCCTCAATAATATCAATGGTTTAACATTATCTAAATTGATCACTTTGCTTTTTGACAAATCCAACTGACTAACCTGTTATAATCAAACTTTAGACTAAACACCTTCTAGTATATTTTTCTTTTTCAAAATAATGAAAAAAAAAAACATTGTTGAATTCATTTTAATATACTTAAAGGAGGGAAAAATTCAAATCTGTGTGATTGATTACAAAAAATAATATAAAGAGTGTTTGGCAATATGACAAAAATAATAATTAACCTACACCCTATTTAAATACATTGAAAATTATATTATCATGTATAATATAAATAAATCCATTCATTTTTTTATTAGCCAACAGGGTCTCCAAGTTTTGATGATAATATCTTTAATTTACAGGGCCCTCTCACAAGATATTTTCAATTTTTTTCTCAGCATATGGGCACATATATTGCCTTATAATAATAATTAATTTGACAATGATGCATTTTTTTTAAGAAAAGATATGATCACATATATTATTTTAACTCAACTCTAACCATAAAATAAAATAAATCTATCCATGTCCAAACAA
>JAABOM020061875.1:0-10668 GCA_011800125.2 Solanum clarkiae
GCCAAAATTTACTTGATACATTAATCAAGCGCCGGGAAAAATTACTTAAGTTCAAATTATACAACATCCACAACAAAATTTTTTTTTCCAATGGGATAATTATCCTTAATTTTTTTTTAAAAACAAATCCGAGGTCTAACAGCCCTGTCCCGTCCTATGATTTAGTTTGTATGTATAGAGGTCTGTGGATACATATGGGTGTGGGATATTGCATTTGGTATGACTATGTATGTATGATACGTTTGTTGGGCGGTTCTACCGCAGCGGTGACTTTGTCGGCCTGCATATGTATGTGTTTAGATATTTGTTGTATGCTGGGGTGGCTGTTTGCAGGCGTGGTTAGTCAGTAAAAAAGAGGAAACTCTGCCAAAATTTCGGTAGATTCCTTAGCTATTATAGTTGAAAATCCGGTTTAGTGTTTGTCTGGGTGCCTAATCGGCACTAATCACAGTCCCTGGGTTGGGTCGTGACAGTTTATTTGCCATTGTCTTTATCAATGTGCTCTCATCATCATCTTTTTTAGTAAAATCTGTTTGATGAATACTCTGAAAACGTTCTTTTAAATCTCTGTACTTGGCCTAACATTCTACAGGTGAAAATTGAAGAACAAATCGACATCGATCGGAAATGGAATTAGAGAATTCGACAGCAACCATTTCCCAGTTTTCTAATCCATGGAGTCTTACTGAACATGCCAACACCATATATTCTTCAACTTTCTCGATTCTGAAAGAAAATTTTTGAGTATTTCTTTAGAGGAATTAAATCACTTGATGAATTATGATTCAATTTTTTTCTTCTTAAAATGGGCATACCTTGCATTAATGGGTAGTTCTTAGATTTTGTAAAACTGGTTATGATCAAATATAAATAGAATCATGTTTTGGTCAAATATAGTTTATTTTTTCTCTTCTTAAAAGGGAAATTGCATTAATGGAAGATAATCTAAACTTAATTTTGGTCAAATATGAAAAGTATTTTTTTCTGGTTCTAAACTAAGAAATTACCTCTTTTTGAAACATTTAGACCCATCATTTTTTGAAGTTCCATCCATAGAGAGGGTGATCTCAACCCCCTTCCGATCACCAACCCCTGTCCACAATGGAATTTGATCTTCTTTTCTTTGCTCTAAAACAAGCAGGACTAGACTCTTTTCGGTGACAATAACAATGTTTTGTGTGGAGGGAGGGGGGTAACAATTTTTGTTGGATCAAGTCAAATTTTGTGTTATGACATTTGTCTCTGATTAGTTGTCAAGTTTAAGTTGATGTTTGCATTGGGTGGGTGAACGGATGAATTTATTTCGAACTCCTTTCAAGTTGACTATTTTAGAATGAGGTCTTTTTTCAAGTTGTGAAAAACAAATTCACTATAATCTTACATCTCAATTTAGGAGGTAGGATGTACACAAATCTTACTCTTATCTTTGCGAGATAAAGAGGTTAATTTATTCAAACCTCTTTTGAAGTCAAATTTTTTAGTAGTGAACAATATATTCAATATAATCTCACAAGTGAATTTGAGGAGGATAGGATGTACATAAACTTTTCTCTTATTTTTGTGTGATAAATATGTTGTGTCTAACAGACTCGCGATTTAAAAGAAAAGTTTGGAACGTGGTTGTAAGAAAAAGTTATGACAACAAATTAGCAATAGAGAAACCAAATTTGGATTTACCTGTAGATGTTCTACGAGTGATCAAATAGTCTTATTAAAAAATAAAATAAAAAATTACAGGATGCTATATACTTTTATCGAAAAATCAGGTATTTTATATTTAATTTTTTTGGGGGTAAAAAAGACAAAAAAGGTTGATGTAAATCATATAAAAAATAATTATTTAAATCATCAACTTAATTTTGTTAATTTAATTATTTGACATTTTTTTTGTTTAAAACACAAAACCTAGAGGAAAAAAAGGTACATGACAAGGTTGGGAGATTTATTATTAGTCTCCAATCTACACTGATGATAAACTGTGAAATAGTATCATATCAACGAAACAAAAGAAATTTAATACACCTAAAAATAATAAATAAACTCAACCACCATCAGTAAGCTTCACTAATTATTCCCAAAATATTCTTATTGTTTCTTTGTTGGTCTTCTTTGTTGGCCTTTGCAATCATAATCAGGATAGTTCTTGAATTTACAAGCATTATTTCTCACTCTCACTGTAATACACCTCATATGCTTCAGAATACCTTAAAAGTGTATTTTTCAAATATCTCAAAAACCTTGCATGATTTCGGAAACCCGACATTATATTCTTGTTCAGGGGGAAAATTGAGTGGGAAAAGGGTAACTCCAGGATTTTAGAAGACCCGTTACGAAAAATAATTTTCGCAAGGGGGCAACAAAACAGTGTGCATCTGTGCCCCAGTCGTGACGTGGCCTGGGCGCGGGCATGCACAATTTTGTGCCCTATTTTGCTTGTTCGACACTTCTGTTCTCTGGCCATTCTTCAACTCTAAGTCACTCAAAAACCCTCTCTAAACCTCTCCAAAACCTTATCAAATCCTCCAACACAAACTTCAAGTTTTTCTCAATTCAATACCAAAAAATTTCAATGTTAAGGTATGTGGGTTTCATTGATAGGTTCCCTTCACCCATGAAGCCAAACCTTTCCTCCTTATCAATTTTCATGATTTTAATGTTTAATACTCCATGGAAAACTTTTTTATGAATTATGTGTGGTTGGAGGTGGATTCTTCAAGTGTTGAATAAGTATGCATGAATATCGATTGAAGGCTTATTCCATGAGTTGATTGATATATATTGAAGTTAAGCATGATGTGAACTGTGTAAGCTATGAAAGAATTTGTAGATTGAGGTCTTTTTTCTAGTTGTGAAAAATAAATTCGCTATAATATTACAGCTCAATCTAGGAAATAGGATGTACACAAATTTTACTCCTATCTTTGGGGGATAAAGAGGTTAATTTATTTAGACCTCTTTCGAAGTCAGAGTTTTTAGTAGTGAATAACATATTCAACATAATCTCACAAGTGAATTTAATGAGGGTAGGACGTACACAAATTTTACCCTAATCTTTGGGTGGTAAATATGTTGTTTCTAATAGACTCACAATTTTTAAAAAAGTTCGGAACGTGGTTGTAAGAAAAAATTATGACAAAAAATTAGCAATAGAAAATTTCTAAAATTTTGTTAGAGAAAAATTGCTAAAGTTTACTTATAAGGTTGGGATCTCATGAACACATCTAATGAGGATAAAAGGAAGGTCAAAGGAGAAAAGTTAAAGAGATGCAAAAGGGCACGTCACAAGGAAATCATTGTTAAGAAAGCAAATTATCAAAGTGATTTCAAAGAAAATTTTGTTTTTGGTCCAATCGATCTAATGAATTCTTCTCTTGAGCCAGACCATACTCGAGCTTAAAAATATGTACCATGTGATTTTTTATTTCTCTTATGTAAGCACTTTAATCTTGCTTTTCCTATTCACATGGTCTGCCCAACCTAATGAATTCTTTCCTCGTGTCACACCATAGTTGAGCAGCAAAATGAGTAACATGTAATTTTGTATTTGTCTTATATAATCACTTTAATCTAGCTTTTTCTATTCATATGACTCATTCTTTAAAAGATTGTCAGCATAGAAGCCTGTCAATTCTTTATAGCGATCTACCATCACTGGCTATCACAGACATTATCAAGGGTATCTCCATTTACATGATCATATATGAAATGTATAAAAGAACAAATTATTGTTAATTTAAAAGGAAAAATTATATCTCCTTAATCCATTTTAAGTAAGAAATTATATTTTGTGCGAATTGTGCAAAATTAACCTCAACATGGGACGAATTTATTTGAAGAAGCAAAATGAGTAACATCAATGCTTAGTACAGAAAAATAAAATAAATAACTCAGATAGGAATTGAAAATCATTCATCCGAAACTCACTAAAAATTCTAGATTTGTTTTTGTTATGTCATTTTCTCAAAGCCCCAAATAGAAAATTTCCAGACATTAAGTGTAAGGACCTAGAATTTCCAAGCTTATGTATGTCGTTTAAGACTGTCATGGGCCCCTACGACAAGCCAAGTTCAAAAGGATTTCTGTTGGCTAAGTTCAGCACAAGTACTGGTTAAAGGGTCAACTTTAAACAAGCATAACTTTGAGCACATTTCTAACTGGTTGCCCATGACATAGTAAATGAAATCTCTTTGTGTTAGCTTTCAATGCACTTGGTTTCACCTTATTTCGAGTTTGGATGAAGGAGTTATGACCGTTTTTATGAGACCCTCCTATGCAGTGAAGCCCCACTAGCACCTAACAGGCAGTGGTGGCTTGTACGAGTCATGTGAGGCATGTGAGGCTGGGAAAAAAACCATTTTGAGCTAAGTCATGGACCACGACCAGTGGCATAGGTCGTGAGGTTTGCCACTGATCATGAGGAGGGGCGTGAAGGTTAGTAAGGGAGGCTTGGTATGCGTGGAGGTGAGTTTGAGACTAAGGTATGGACCACTATCACCCACATGGGTCATGGTAGGTGGCACGGGTTGTGGCCCTAGGCGTGGATCTTGCGAAACATTTTCCATCACCAAGTATTGTGCCACGAGCCTCCACACTGGCCATGAGGCTCCATATGATCCCTGGAGGCCTCTGTGGTCATGACGAGATGTCTTTTTCAAATCGATTTCCAACTTCAATTTTTGGACTATGTACCTTGTCAAGGGCAATACACTCGACCCGCGGAGTGCCACATAACCTGTGGGACCTTCCTTGGGCAACACTTTGCCAAATTTTTCATCTGTTCACTAATGACATTTTCGTAAATGATAATTATTCTAATGACTCTTTTTGACTTCATAAGCTCTTTCAACCTTCCTAAAAGACCTAAACAATGTTACAAAGGATCAAACTCACTACTCTCATCTCAATCACACTCTCAAATCCTCTCAAGAGCCTCCATTAAGATCCAATTCAATTTCAAGGAAACCCAAGAACAAGTTTGGATTCCAAGACCCACTTCCAAGCTTCCATTCTTCCCAAACTCAATTCCAAGGAACTCAAGATCTAAGGTATGTGGGTTGATCCTTGATTCCTTCCAATCAAGAAGATCCAAAATTTATTTTCAAGAAAACCTACATGGATTTTTCTTACCTTAATTTGGGGTTTTGAATATTATGACTCCTAATATTTTATTGATGCATGGGTAGTACTTATTTAATGATTTTAATGTTATTTAAACCATTATATGAGGATTTACTTTGGGTTTATAGAATTATAAGCATGCATGTTCCCTTTAAGAATTATTTATGCATTGGCGATTACACTATAGATTTAAATATAGATTTAATTATGATTGTACTTCAATTTCATATTTTAAATGTTTATTTTAGATTTAGTCTTAATTACACATGTCATTCTCTCATTGTTCATAGCATATGCGTGCATGTACATGGATTATTTTGAGAAACTATATTATGGGTTAAGCCCAATTTTATTTTATGATATGATTTTGATAAAATGATGGTTATGACAATATCATGATCACATATATGTCTTTCATTTTGGCTCTTTGAGAATTTTGGATTCTTTCACCACTTTGTATATGAATGAGCTATTCCTATGCATGAGTATATGGACTATGAATTTATGTTTTGGCCTTTAAACCTAAGAATGCATTGAGATGGTTTCGAAAATGATTTACGTCGTTTGAAAGTATGTGTATATATATGTATATGTATACCTATTCTTGTGGGATGACAACTTAGCACCGATGAATTGGGGGCATTAGGGTTATCCCTAAGGGCTCTCTCTCTTTCCTTGAACTATGTACATAGCATAGGTTTCCGATCCGAAGAGGGAGTTGTCCCGTAAAGAGAAGGAATGATTTGATTTATGATTTGTGAAAATCCTATCCGAAAAGGGAATTGTCCCATGAGGAAAGTTACTTCATATGAAGAGGGAGTTGTCCCATAAGGTGAAGTATGGTCTACCCTTGGCAAGTAGATCACCTCTTTAACGTTGAGCAGATTTCATCGGGACTCCAAGTAATAACCTTCTTAGTCTTACTTATGTCGGTTGAGGTCACATCCCCTAATATATATAAGTGCATCATTTGCACTTCATGCGTCATGAATTTCATAGTATCTTGTATATTACATTCTTTGATATTCAACTCTTTCTATATTATGTGCCTTGTTATCTAACGTCGATATGCAGGTTTTGGTAAGTTACATGCATCATACCCCACATACTTAGCACATTCAAATGTACTAATGCATATTATATGCCTACATGATGTTACCATGTAGGAACAGGAGCCCTTGTTGATTCTTCTCATGGCTAGACAGATTGTTCAAGTTAGGTTTTGGTGAGTCCTCATATCCGGGGACAATATCTATATTCTTTCATGCTTATGTTCAGACTACATCTTGTATATTTTGGAATACTTATGACTATCAGGGTGAGCCTAGTTGTTTGTCTTAGCCCCTGCTAAGTTCTATATCTAGAGGTGTTGCTAGACAAGTTATGTATTATGCTTGATCTTTGACTCATTTATGTTATTCAAGTGTTTAACTCTTTACCTTAGACTCGATTCCCCTTGTTTATGCTTATATCTTATTATCATTTTAATTGCTTCCATGGACAAGGATGTGTAATGATATGTTATGAGGCTTGTTTGGGGTTCTTTCGGGTCCCGCATTCGCCGGTCATGTCGGGGCGTGACATTAAGGATGTTGTAAGTTCAATAAATTTCATGTAATCCAAAAAAAAAAACGTTTAAAAACAAACCAACCTGAAGTAGTAGAATCTACACATATGTCTAAATTTTAAAATTTACTTGTAGAAGCATACATAAAACAAAGAAATGAGATCTCTTGCCTTCTTACGAAATTTGAAAAGAAGAAATTGTTCTTTCAGATCTCTTTTGTGTAGAAAATGAATATCTCTTATATAAAAATTATAAAACTAAAAAAATTGTAAAGGACTAGAACATCATTTCATAAAGGACCACAGAGAAAGTCACATGTCACACATAGATTATTTCACAAATGTAAGTGGTAGCCCAAAGAAGGTAAAAAATCTGAAAATTGAACATACCTGAGGAAAACTCAAGAGCTCTAGAAAAATGAATAATTCTGATCTTTTGTTTTGTTTTTAATTTTTTTTTTTTGCATTTTGATGATCATTTATATGAGTCTAAATTGGATTGGTTTGACCAAAACAAGCTCAGACCAGTAGTTGCCTAGGTCAAAATGGTCCAACTAAAGGACTATCTTTTGGAGGCACATGTTTTTTTAGAGAATCGGATTTCAAAAATCAGATCTTTATCAATTTTTTTGACAGTTGTGGGGCCCGATAACTACTAAAAATTAAAATTCTAATTTTTTATATATTATATTTTCAAAATAAAAAACCTCCCCATTAATCCGTAAATACCTACTCTCTTCTTCATATTTTTTCACCAAAGTTTTCCAATTTCTCAACTCTTTCAACTTTAAAGAATTTTATATTCAATTTCAACTTCCTCATTTCAAGTTCTCGATTCAATTCTCTAATTTTCAAATCTCAATCATCAATTATCAATTCTTTTATTAATTATTAAATTAATTCTCTTAAAGAGGTATCAGGTACGATTTTTGATAGAGACAAAAAATCTAGGTGATTTCTTCGGTTTATGCCTTGAAGGATAGAAATTCCTATTAAAGTTGGTGACATCATGTGATTCTAGATGCAAGAACAGTAAAGTGAACCGCAATCAAGCAAGCAAGATATATGAATGTGATTGTGAAATAGAAAGGAAGAGGAAGAGATACCAATTGATGTGATTCTAGCTGCTAGAACAATAAAGTGAACCACAACCGAGATAGACGTATGATTAAGAAATAGAAACTTAGAGAGAGAGAGAGAGAGAGAGAGAGATTTAGAAGAAAGTGTTACGTCCCGGGAGGGTACCCTTGGCGTGGCCGTCACTCATAGACCATTGCTAGCCCCCAAGTATACTACTCAACCTCATCACATTCGTTCAATCTTAACTAACAATGAAAGACATCAATGAATAAGAATATTCAATAAAAGATAGTGACAAATTGATGATGAAAGGCCAAAGTCCAATCAATCTATCCATCAAAACTAAGAAAGACTAATATGAAGGAAACTAGTCGAAACAGAATCCAATCACATCAACAATCTTGTCTACGAAACCTCTAAAACATATGACTAAATGGTTCCAATTATAGACCTGTGGCTACTTCTTAATAGAATAAAATATGTCTAAAACTCAAAGCTAGAACAGAAATATGATATCTTCCGAAAGTAGGGGAGGGCTAACTAATCAGCTGAAAGCAAATAGGTCCTCAACGGGTGCCTGTTGATGACCGCTAGTACCTATCTCTGCATCATGAAAAGATGCAGGCCTAAATGGATGTCAGTATATGGAATATATGTGTATGTAAAATGGCAGAAAGGAACATGTAAAGGAAGAATAACATCAACTCAAAATAGCTCAACTCAAGAAATAGGAAACTCAATCATCATGTCAAGAGTCTAAAGTAAGAATGTAATTTAGACAATGACTACTTATCTATCATCTATGTCCTATCCACTCAGATTACTATCAAGGTCTATTTGGGAGTTTCTCTAATCGACAACCATCACCTATGAGCCAGTGATGATACAATGAAGTGATGTCATTGCTACATCCATCCAATAACCTGCCGGGAGTATAGGATATCCCATCAATGGATCAAAAATCAATAACATCAAGTTCTCATTTTGGGACAATAGGAAACATCTAATTTTATGGTTCAATTCTCTCCTATGCTAGGTATATAGTAATTGAGTTCGAGTTGAACTTACTCTTACTCAATTTGGTGCTCTATACTCCTGCCAAGACTCAATACGCTCACAAGACATCAACTCTATGGTTAACTCATTCATATAGTCTCATTGGACACTCAACTCATCACATCAACTATCAACCCTTTGGTTGAATCATTTTACGTTTAGTCCTTGTAAGGACCCAGATTTTAGTATAACTTTAGTGATGCTTAAGATTGGATTTCGAAAAGTTTTGGACCAAGGTGACACCTTATGGAACATCCAAGCTCGATCTATGTTCACTTTCAAGACTTTAATTCAATCTCATTTATGTTGTTTAAGTCCATCATGGGTCCCATACATCAAGCCAAGTTCGAAGGGATTTCCGTTGGCTAAGTTTGACACAAGTATTGGTAGAAGGGTCAACTTTAAAGGGGCATATCTATTAGCACAAAACTAACTGAGTGGCCCACGACCTACCAAATGAAAGTTCTTTGATTTAAATTCACAATGCACTTTGTTTCACCTCATTCCGATAACAGATGAAGGAGTTTTGATCAATTTTTTGAGACCCTCTTGTGCAGTGGTATCAAACGAACAACTTGACAGACAGTGATGCCTTTGACAGGCCGTTTGGGTTAGCTGGGACTGGAAAAAACAATTTTTGGCCTAAAGAATGTGACACAGCTAGTGGCAGGCTGTGTGGCTTGCCACTGACTATGTGGAGGGTCGTGAAGCGTGCAAATGAGACAAGGTTGACATGAGGGGGAGTTTTGTGGCTAAGTTTTGTGCCACGACCATCTTCATGGGCCATGGCATGCTTGACGAGCTGTCTGGCCAGGCGTGGAGCCTCCTGCTCCCATTTTACCACCAAGTATCATTGGACGGACCACTACACGGTCCGTGTAATACCACACAGTCCGTGAAAGTGGTCGTCAAAGTGATGTCAACGCTAACTTTTTTTCAAGTGTTCCAATTTGAATTTTGAGGCTAAGTCTTGTTCCACGGGCACTCCACATGAACCGTGGAGTGCCACACGGCAAGTCAAACCTCCAGTGAGGGCACACTTGTCAAAATTTTCATGCAATCACTAATGGCATTTTCATAAATTTTAATTATTCTAATGACCTTTTTGGACTTCCAATGCTATCTTAATCTCACCAAAAGACCTAAACCCTATTCCAAAGGATCAAAATCATTAATCTCATCTCAAATACACTCTCAATTCTCTCAATAACCTCCATCAAGACCCCAATCCAAATTGAAGGAAACTCAAGAGCAACTTTGGATTCCACGACCCATTTTCAAACTTCAAGCCTTTCATAACTCAATTTCCAGAAACTGATCAAAGTCTTAGGTATGTGGGTTGATCCTTGATTCCTTCTAATTAAGGAGACCCAAAATTATTTTCAAGAAAACCTACATGGATTTTTTACTTAAATTTGGGATTTTCAATATTATGATTCCTGAAATTTTATTAATGCATGGGTAGTGTTTATTTGATGATTTTAATTTGATTCAAACCATTATATGAAGGTTTACTTTTGGTTTATGAAATTACAAGTATGCTTGTCCCTTTTTAAAAGCTTGTTTATGCATCAGTGAACTTATGTTGGATTTAAATGTGAGTTTAATAGTGAATTTATTTCAATTTCACCTTATATTGTTGATTTTAGATTTAATCTTAATTACCCATGCCATCCTCACATTATTCATGGCATATGTATTCATGTACAAGGATTATTATGGAAATTATGAAAAGGGTTAAGTCCAATTTTGTTATATTATATGATTTTGATAAGATATTGGTTATGACAATATTGTAATCACATATATGTCTATTGATTATGGCTCTTTGAGTATTTTGGGTGCTTG
>JAABOM020061876.1:0-44867 GCA_011800125.2 Solanum clarkiae
CGAGGGGGTTCATTGCGAACCTAGCATAGGGACGATCCCGATACAGTTTATGGGTGGTAGCCCGAGGGGGTTCATTGCGAACCTAGCATAGGGACGATCCCGATATAGTTTCACCATTGATCAGTTGGTCATATGTTACAGCTGTGCACAAATTTTATAGTACAGATTTTAGAGTAAAGGTAAAGTGATATAAAGAACATAAAGTACGTGATTCCTCAGTATAACTAAGGGTGGCCCCTGATCTTCTACAGATACATGGTTTCATTAAGTTGTTACTTTATATACAGTATATCCTGCCTTACATACTCAGTACATTATCCGGTACTGACCTCCCGTACGGGGGACCTGCATTTCATGCTGCAGGTATAGGTGCTAGTAGATCTCCCCAGTAGGAGTACAGGATATTCGCCGCTGTCATCAAGCTCCAGGTTGCTTCGGGGTTTTGTATATGTCTAGAGCTTATGTTTATATTGTACAGTTGGTTGAGGCGGGGCCTGTCCCGACCCTTTTCATATGTTTTTCTTTATTTAGAGGCTTTGTAGACTATGTAAAGTAAAAGTGAAAGTCATGTCTCATACTTTATGTACCGTGGCCCCAACGACTAGTCATATGCGTTACTTTTGGCTTGTTATCATTGTTTATCTGCTTAAGGGCATGTTAAACGTAGAAACCCCTTATAATATGTATAGAACATATATAGTTATAGGTTGGTTCTCCCGAGCCTTATCGGCAACGGGTGCCGGTCCACCCTACGAGACTTTGGGGCGTGACAGGTATCATGGGTGAAAGGAACCCATGAAAGAAACCTATCCACCATAGCTTAGAGATAAACTTGGTGAAGATTGGAGATGGAGATTTGAAGCTTGAAGAAGAACCTTAAAGGAAAACCTTAGTTCCAGATAAGGGTTAGAGACTTGAATTTAGGAGTTAAAATATGGCTAATTGTTTGAGTGAGTATTGGGGAATGTTTAGGATGATATGAGGGTGAAACATGGCTAAGTATAGGTAAAAACACGTTTGGGAACACTTAGGCCCAAGACTTAGAAGTCTTGGACTGAGATAAAAAATCACTAGTAACAAAATACACAAGTCATCATCTGGTCTGTGACACGGACCTATTGTGGAGGCAGACTTAATACATGTCGACGACAGCTGTGCGTCGCGGCACTATCATGGATCATTTCAAGATAAGAAAATTTACCAAAAATAGAATAGCCAATAATTTGCTCTTAAATCGGGGTTAGACCCTTTACCCCCTAATTTTGACCCCTGAACAAGAATGTGAAGTTGAATTTTTGATATCGCGCATGGATTTTGAAATATATAGAATTTAAAATTTTGAGCATTTCGAGGCATATTTTTGGGTACTTTTTAGGGTCGTTTCAATATTTTCTCCTTGGGAATATTCATCCCCAAATGTAAACGAGATGTACAAGACAAGAATGATCATAAACAAAACAAACCCAACAAGAATGCAACATTTCATTTATAACACCATTTTCAAAATCTCAACATAAGTTTAAAAATCATTAGAAACTTGCCAACTTAAACATGAATGTATATAAATGACATTGGGACTGAAACATAAGTCTTGAAATCACATAGGGGGCTTAGGAGTTGGACCATAGGCTTGAGTGGACTGGAAAAGATAAGGATACCACTTTTGCATGTCTACTTCGGGCTCCCATATAGCACGTTCGACTTGTTGGTTCCTCCAAAGGACCTTAACGGATGCCACCTCCTTGTTCCTCTATTTTTTCACTTGCCTATCCAAAATTTGAACCAGAGTCTCCTCATATGTCAAGTTATCTTCAACAACACCCACAACACCAATAGGTACAATAGCATTAGGATCACAAAAATATTTTCTCAACATATAGACATGGAACATCGGATGGACCAAATTCATTTCACTAGGCAACTTCAACTCATAAGCTACCTTACCAACCCTCTTTATCACCTCATAAGGACCAACATTCACGGAATCAACTTCCTATTTTTACCAAAATAGACCACGTCTTTCATTGGTGAAACTTTTAAATAGACCCAATCACCCACTTTGAATTCAAGGTCTTCTTCTCACATCGGCATATGATTTTTGAGGAGTTTGGGCTATTTTCAACCTTTCCCTAATCATCCTAACCATCTCAAGAGCCTCCACAAGCAGATCTGGTCCCAATAAGGCAACCTCTCCAACCTCAAACCAACCAAATTGAGATCTACATCGTCTCCCATGAAGAGCCTCAAAAAGAAGGCACGCCGATGCTAGAGTGATAGATATTGTTGTAAGCAAATCAATCAATGGAAGATAGTCATCCTAACTCTCCTTAAGCCCCAAAATACAAGCCCTAAGCATATCTTCAAGTGTTTGAATATTTCTTTCGGCTTCGCCATCCTTTTGGGGGTGAAAGGTTGTACTAAGGTGAACTTTTGTACCATAACCCCTTTGAAAAGACATCCAAAAGTGTGAAGTGAATTGTGCACCACGATCTGATATGATGGACAAAGGAACCCAATGAAACCTCACTAACTCATGGTTGTACAACCTTGCATACTCTTCAGCCCTAACTGTAGTCTTAACTAGTAGAAAGTAAGTCGATTTTGTTATCCTATCAACCACAACCCAAATAGAATCAAAACCTTTTCTTGTCTTGGGCAACCAGACCACAAAATATAGATCAATCACCTCCCACTTCCAAGTAGGAATTTCTATATCTTGGGTTAGGCCACCTGACCTTTGATGTAAAGCTTTGACTTGTTGACAATGATGGCAACCAGAAACGAATTTGGCAATGTCCCTTTTCATGCCTCCCCACCAATACACATCCCTCAAGTCTCTATATATTTTGGTGGAACCGGGGTTGATGGATTAAGAAGAATCATGGGCTTCATCAAGGATCTTCTCCCTCAAACCATCAACACAAGGCACACACAACCTACCTTAGTACCTAAGGGAACCATTTCCCCTTGGGAGAAAACCTCTACTTTGCCCTCTTTCACCAAGGCCTTCAATTCAAGAAAGGACGAGTCAAGATCTTGTTTTTCTATCACCTCATCAACCAATGAAGACATACCCATCATCAACAACAACACAATCATCACCAACCTCTTCAAACCTAACCCCCAATCTATCCAATTGATAATTCTCCCTAGCCATTTCCTTATCACCACCATCAACATGGGCTAGGTTGCCTATAGATACCCTACTCAAAGCATCCACCACCACATTTGCCTTACCTGGATGATAGTACACACTCATATCATAGTTTTTAAGAAGTTCTAACCATCTTCTTTGTCTCAAGTTGAGGTCTTTCTGAGTGAAGATATATTGGACGCTCTTATGATCGGTGAACATATCCACATGCACTCCATAGAAGTAGTGACGCTAAATCTTTAATGCAAACACAATGACGGCTAACTCTAGATCATGGGTAGGGTTTTTTCTTTCGTGTACCTTGAGTTGTCTAAAATCATAAGTTATGACCTTACCAGTTTGCATCAACATACAACCCAAACCAACCAGGGAAGCATCACAATACACTACAAATCCCTAAAGCCCATCCGATAGTGACAATATAGGAGTGGACACAAGCTTGTCCTTCAATGTTTGGAAGCTCCTCTCACACTTATCGGTCCATACAAACTTAAACTTATTTTGAGTAAATTTTGTCATAGGGGAAGCAATGGAGGAGAACCCATTCACAAACCTTCTAAAATAACCTACTAGGCCCAAGAAACTCCTAATATCCGATGGCGTCAATGGTCTAGGCCAATTTCTAATCACATTGATTTTCTTAGGATCCACCATCCCCCAACACCATATGACCAAAGAATTCAACCTCCTTAAACCAAAATCCACACTTTTCATATTTTGCATATAATTTCTCCTCCCTCAATCATTGGAACACAATCCTCAAATGCCCCATATGCTCCTCCCTACTGTTTGAATAGATTAATATATCATCAATGAAGACCACAACAAAGGAATCAAGGTAAGGTTTGATCAGCCCAAAAGACATCACCACAAATTCATAATGTCCATATCTAGTCTAGAAAGCCATCTTGGGAATATCACATTCCCTTACCCTTACTTGATGATACCCGGACCGAAGATCAATCTTAGAGAAGAATCTATCCCCTGGCAATTGGTCAAACAAGTTATCAATCCTTGGAAGAGGATATCTATTCTTGATTGTGACCCTATTGAGTTTCTGGTAGTCAATGCACATTCTTAGTGACCCATCCTTCTTTTTCACAAACAACACCGGAGAGCCCCAAGGTGATTGACTAGATCTAATAAATTCCTTCTCCAACAAATCTTTAAATTGTTCCTTTAACTCCTTCAACTCTGCCGGGGCCATATTGTAAAGGGGAATGGAGATAGATTGAAGTATTGGGGAGGAGATATATACAAAAATCTATTTCCGTTTTGGGAGGAGCACAGGGAAGGTCATTTGGGAAGACATCAAGAAACTCATTTACAACTGAAATCGACTCTATGGAAGTGACTTTGGACTCCACATCTCTAACCCTCACAAGTTCATGAAGACACCCCTCAGAGATCAACTTACGGGCTTTAATGCATGAAATGAATCTACCCTTGATCACCACATCTTGACTTTCCCACTCAATGACGGGTTCATTTGAGAATTTAAAATTGACCCTATGGTTTCTACAATCAATAAAATCATAGTAGGAATGCAACCAATCCATCTCAAGAATAATATCAAAATCTACCATGTCTAATTAAATAACATCACAAGGCATCAACTTATGGAAAATGCAAATAGGACAACTTCTATAAACGTACCTAGGAACAATGGAGGCACCAATAGAAGTAGACACCTCATATGACTCATGCAACAAGTCGGGGTCAACATGGAACTTTTTAGCAATAGGGGTAATAAGGGAAAGAGTGGCACCCAGAACAATCAAAGCATATACATCAAAGTCAAATATTTTCAACATGCTGGTACTAATATTGGGAACCACCCCTTTCCTCCCATGTATAGCATAAAATCGATTATGCCTTAGGGCAACATCTTGAGGACCACCTCTACCCAATGGGACCACATTTGCATCCGAGTCTTTGCCACAATTTCTTGGACAATCTATCTTCTTATGACCAAGCTTCCCACATTCATAGCATGCATTAGAACCCTTCAAGCATGCGCTCTTAAGACCCCCTTCACATTTAGGACACACATCATTAGGAGCCACACCACCAACACCTTACGGCCTAGGGAGGTCATTGGCAAACCCCTTATCAGTAGCACGATGAGACCCTTGACATTGATGGAACCAGCCACCCCTTTGGAACTTACCCCCAAGACGGACCCTCTTGGCCTTATGACCCCTTCTCTTCCTCAATTTTTCCTGCTCCATTTTCTCAACACAAGATATCAATCCAGAGAAGTCCATATCACTAATTAGCATAGCGGACCAGCATTTTTCACTTACCAAGTCGAAGACCTCCATCACGAATTTATTAATCCTAGATCTACGACTGGCCACCAAATAAGGAGCATACTTTGAAAGTTGATTAAATTTGAGGACATATTCCCTCACACTCATAACACCTTGTTTCAAGTTCATAAACTCCACTAATTTAGCTTCCCTAAGCTCAAAAGGGAAAAACTGATTAAGGAAAGCCAATTTGAACTCCTCCTAAAGCACCACATTGCTAATTCCCTTCTCACCCTTCCACTGATCATACCATATTTGGGCCACCCCTTTGAGTTGGTGTGCCGCCAACTCCACCTTTTCATTCGGCCCAACATCCATGATATTCAAGATCTTGTAGATCTCATCAATGAACTCTTGTGGATCCTCATCCACCTTTGACCCATAGAAAACCTAACGATTCATCCACATGAAGTCTCCTAACCTAGCTCCCGGGGTAGTAGCATGAGGGGCTTGGGCCCCTTGATTGACTTGGTTGGTCACAACTTAGGCAAGCATAGTGAGAGCATCCCGGAGCTCCCATTGGAGGTTGCTCCTCAGGAGTTTGGGCCTTTCTTCCTCGAGTGTTTGGTATGAACTAGCATAGCAAAGAACAATTGTTAGGGGGAACAACTTACCACAAGTATATAGGCACGACTTAGAACATGAAGAAAGGAAATATTTCCTAAAACGTCTTATAGCCTCCTACTCATATCATGACACACTTCACAACTATGAATAGGACTCTAATCAACACGGTGTGTTGGACTCTAAGGATCTATCAACCTAGTGCTCTAATACTAAGTTTGTCACGACCCAAGCCTAGGGCCTAGCGTGACACGGTGAATAAGGAACCCAAAGTAACCCCAAACAAGCCTTTTAACTTGTCATTACACATCATTGGTCGCGAAAGTACATAAGAGACATAAAAGAGACGAATAGGGCAAAGGAACTAAGGGGAAATCTTTCATAACAGCATAAATAATAGACAAAGAGTCAAGCTCATATCATAGATACATAACATGTCCAATAATAGCTCTAATACATAGATAAGAGCAGGGCCAAGAAAAAGCAATCGAGCTCACCCTCATAGTCAAAATAGAACATAAAGAAGCATGTCAAAATACATAATACGAATAACATGGACTAAGGTCCCCGAAGTGGAGGACTCACCAACTAGCTTTAGTAGTATCGAACTATCCATGTGGAAGAGGAAGATGATCAACTTGGGCATCGATTCCTACATCATGATATCGTGTAGGAAAGAGTATATGTTAGTACATTTTAAATGTACTATGTATATAGATGCAATGCAACAAGATATAGCATCATAATCAAAATGCATATGAATAGGCAAAAGACTTAATATAACAATATGACATGTATGATCAATGCATGAGTAAAACATGCTTAAGCAGCTCATGCTCATTTAGAATATCATATGTGTAGAAGAGACCAAGCTAGATTTCCAAAGTACAAACCCCTTGGTATGCTAGTGATAATAGTTCCCATCACCCAAGTAGGTGGGGTACAAACCCCTCATCAAGGTTAGTGATGATACCACCCATCACCCTAGTGTATGAAGCACAAACCCCTAATCAAGGCTAGTGATGATAGCACCTATCTCCTTAGTGTGTGAGGTAAAACCCCTCATCAAGGTTGATGATGATCACACCTATCACCCTAGTGTGTGCGGTACAAACCCCTCATCAAGGTTAGTGATGATCGCACCAATCACCCTAGTGTTTGAGATATTTACCCCTCAACTAGGTTACCTAGATCAGGCATGGTCTAATGTAACCCTTTAAATAGAATATATCATATACACAAGATCCTTTCATCATCATATAGTCATTCATATCATATCTCATGCTTTGGACATTTAATTCCTCAAGAAACCACATCCGAAAATTTTATGAAACACTTAACTGGTGTGTAGTACTAGTGTAAAATCATGCAATTCAAGAGTGAAAACATGCAAGAAAATTCATTGTAAAACCATAAATCAACACCTAGAAACACCTTAAGCAATATACATCAAAACCCTCCTCAAATCTTACAATAGATAAAAAATTTATGGCTCAAAACATAGTAAAACAGTCACAATTTCTCATAGCTTTAACATAGTATGCAATGAATTTCATAATAAGCAAGACCCATTTTAAATCAACTTTAAATCATGCAATTTGAGTAAAAGGAGACTTGGGTATCATTGGTGAAAGGAACCCATGAAACAAACTCACATACCTTGGCTTGGAGCTAAACTTAGTGAAGATTGGAGATGCAGATTTGAAGCTTGAAGAAGAATCCTGAAGGAAAACCTTAGTTCCGGATGAGGGTTTGAGACTTGAATTTGGGAGAGAAAATATGGCTAAGTGTTTGAGTGAGTATTGGGGAATGATTAGGATGATATAAGGGTGAAATATGGCTATGTATAGGTAAAAACATATTTGGGAACACTTAGGCCCAAGACTTAGAAGTCTTGGATCGAGATAAAAATCAAGGCAACAAAATACACAGGTCCATGTCTGATCCGCGATGCGGACCTGTAATGGAGGCAAAATTAATAAATTTCCACAACAAATGTGAGTTACAGCACTGTTGCGGATTAGTTCTAGATAAGAAAATTTACAAAAAGTAAAATTGCTAACTGTTTGCTCTTAAATTGGGGTTAGACCCTCGTTCCCCTAATTTTGACCCATGAACAATAATATGAAGTCAGATTATCGATATCGCTCATGGGTTTTGAGATATATAGAATTTAAAATTCTGGAGATTTCGAGGCACATTTTCGGGCACTTTTTGTGATCATTTTAATAATCCCAATTTTAGAGGACCCATAGCAAAAAATAATTTTCGCAAAATTACGAATTTCAGTGGTGATCTGCGCCCTGGCTGCAACACATCAGGGGCGTGGATCAGTGTTAATTTTCCTTAAATCTTTGTTACGGCCCAAGGGCCTTGGGGTCATAGCTCCATGCCCACATATGCGTGAAAACACCTATAGTTAGCCAATATTCAACCATATATCACTTAAAACGCTCTCAAAACCCTCTCTAAGACTTCCCAAGCTTAACTCTGGATCACAAGAACTCTATTCAAGCTTCATGTTACAACTCCAAAAAGTGAATAAAAATGTCCCTCGGAAGTGCCCGAAATCGTATTTTTCATATATCTCAAACTTCGTACGTAATATCAAAAATTCAATTTCATATTAATGTTCAAGGTCAAATTTAGGGGAAAAAGGATCCAACCCCAATTTTAAAGAGAATGATTCAAAATTTTAAATTTCAAAGTGCCGACTTCCAGTGAGATTAGCACATTTGGGGCGTGACATGCCCCTGTATATTTTTGGTGCCATTTTTTAAACTCGGTCCAAGACTTTTATGTCTTTGGCCTAAGTTCTCTTATACGTGAAAATACCTACACTTAGCCATTTTTTACCCTCATATCATTCTAAAGATTCCCAATATTCATTAAAACACTTAGCCAAATATTATATTCCTAAAATGAAGTCTCAAAACTCACCGGATCTAAGGATTTCCTCTCAAGCTCCAAGTCTCCATCCCCAATCTTCATCAAGTTCATCACCAAAGCTAAGGTATGTGGGTTTCTTTCATGGGTTCCTTTCACCCATGATACCCAAGCTTCCTTTTCTTAAAAATTGCATGATTTAAAGTTTATTTACTCATGGGTCTTATTTATTATGAAAATCACTGCACACAAATTGGGGGTTTATGAAATTGTGACTGTTTTACTATGTTTTGAATTGTTAATCTAAGATCTATTGTGAGAATAGATAAAGGTTTTTGATATATATTGCTTGAGGGTGTTGCCAAGTATCTATTTTGCAATGAATTTTCTACCATGATCTCACTCTTGAATTGTGTGGTTTTACACTAGCACTATATATCCTCTAAGTGTTTGATGAAATGTCCGGTTTAAGGTCCTTAAGGAATTGATGATTCAATGCTTGTCTTATGAGTTGAATGACTATATGATGATGAAAGGAATGTATATATATAAGTGTGTGTTTAAATCATGTAAAGATCCTATGGTATTGCAAGTGAATTGTTGGGCGCTTATGTTGTTATGTTCTTCGGAATTGTTGAGAAGCTATTGGGTTCTTATGCTAAGGTTTATGCTCTTGTCAATTGTGAAGCCTACTAGAAGGGATTTTAAACTATTCTTTATGATTTACCCTCTAGTGCAAGGCCAATTCATACATGTAGGGTTTATGAACTATGTTAAACCCTTACCCTTATGTATGGATCAATGCTACTCACTTACTCATATCCACAGGTAAGTGTTATCAACTACATTGTACTCTTTACCCTTGTGTATGGTTGAGGTTATGCTAGGTACAAAAATGTAGGGTTCATGATATATGCTACGTTTACCCTCATGTATTATTCACTTACTTATTTCTACATGTAGGTGTTATGAATTATGTTGTACTCCTTACTCTCAAGTGTGATTTGAGATTATGCAATATACTCATATGAAGGGGTTATTAACTATATGAAATGCCTCACCCTCATATGCACACATGTAGGGGTTATGCCCTATGTTACCTCCCTACCCTAATTTCCTACTTATTATCTCTTGTTTACATATATGGGTTATGAACTATGCTGTCTCTTTCTACCCATTACCTACTAGAAGGGGTTATGACCTATGCTATATCCCTCACCCTCTAATATAAGGTTGTTGGAAGATATAATCACGACATCTTATTGTGTTAGCAAGTTATGCAAGTATGATTATTTTCAAGATTGTTTTACTACAAGCATTGTTCATGCATGACATGCTGCTAATGTACTATCTTTTCATATGAATGTGCCTCTTGATTATTTTCAAGCATGTTTTACTACAACACACTAACACATGCTCTCTGCCTACATGATATCTCCATGTAGGAACTGGAGCCCCGCTTGAGCATCTCCACCCATATGGCTAGTACGGTTTCACTTAAGCTTGTTAGTGAGTCCAACATTCCAGGGAAGTTACTTATGATCTCATGCTGTGTTCTAAACTATCTTTGTTTTATGTATACATTAACTATGAGGACGAGCCTGGTTGTTTGTTTTGACCCTCGCTCTTATCTATATAGTAGAGGTGTTGTTGGACATGTTATGTATCTATGCTATGAGCCATGACTCTTTTGTTCTTGCTATTTATTATATGGAAGTTTACCCTTAGTCCCAATTCCCCTTGTTTATGCTTATCTCTTATTGCCAATTTTATTGCTTCCGTGACCAAGGATGTGTAATGATATGCTATTAGGCTTGTTTGGGGTTCCTTCCGGTTCCCCATTCACCGATCACGTCAAGGCCCTAGGATTGGGTCGTGACAAAGATAGTATGAGAGCACTAGTTTGTTAGATCCTTGGAGTTCAACAAATCGCATCTATTAGAGTCTTATTCATGGTTGTGTTGTGCACTACAACTATAAGTAGGATGCTATGATACGTTTTAGAAGATGTTTCCCTTCTTCATCTTCTAAGTCATGCTATATAGTTGAATTAAGTTTCCTCCGCTCCCCCCCAAACAATTGTTCTTTTCTATGCTAGTTGATCATAACTAACACAAGAGAAAGAAGAGCCCACACTCCCGAAGGACAACTTGCTAATAAAGAGCTTCGGGAGGCTCTCACTTTTCTTGCACAAGTTGTGGCCAACCAAGATAGTCAAGGGGCCCAAGCCCATCATGCTCCTACACCGGCTTCTCGGGTGAGAGACTTCATAAGGATGAGCTCACCGAAATTCTATGGGTCAAGGGTAGATGAAGGCCCACAAGAGTTTAATGATAAGACTTATAAGGTATTAGCCATCATGGGTGTTAGATCGAAAAAAGATAAGGGGAAGATGACGGCTACCAACTCAAAAGGGTAGCACAAACATGGTATAATCAATGGAAGGGGGAGAAGGGAGTCCACAACATAGTTCTATGGGAAGAGTTAAATGCGGCCTTTCTTAATCGGTTATTTCCTCTTGATCTTAGGGAAGCCAAATTTGAGACAAGGGTCAATGAGTGAGGGAGTATACCCTCAAGTTCAAACAACTCTCTAAACATGATTCTCATTTAGTTTCTGACCTAAGGGCTAGGATGAACAAGTTTGTGATGGGTGTCTCCAATTTGGTGAATGAAGAATGCCAGTGTACTAGGTTGATTAATGATATGGATTTGTCCTGCGTCATGTTTTATGTCGAAAAACTTGAGGGTGAGAATCTTAGGAAGAAGTGGAGTGGAGAGTCTGAGAGGGCTCAGTTTGAGGATGACCGATTCCAACAAGGCATTGAGTTTCAAGGCCAAGGGTCTTTTAGTTCTCCAAATGAGAGGCTTGCTATAGAAGGAACAGATAGACGAAGGTTCGAAGGAGGCAATGGTGGAATGAGTTTCCCAAAATACCCAAAATGTGAAAAGAATCATCATGGCAAATGCTTAAAGAATTCAAGGGCGTGTTACGGGTGCGGGAGGGAAGGTAACAAGTGTATTGATTACCGTTATGTACAGAACAAGGGCAAGGAGGCCATCCTCAAGGTCAAGGTGGTCTTGTGAATCAAGAAGCCCAAGGTGGGTAGATATATCAAGGAAGTGCTCCAAGACGTAATCGTTTCTGTACTCTTCAAAGGAGGCAAGGGATGAATGAGGCGCCCAATATTGCTGCCGGCATGTTGATGTTTCCCTTTTGTGCTAGTGGGCTTCATGAGTGTTCCGGATGGTTATGTGGACTTTTGGTGTATATCCCATTAGTGATTTTATTGTTGCTAGAAAGGTCTATGAAAATTGTCTCGTGGTCATGTTGCATTTAAATCTTGACTTATTGTTTTGTTGGATTAGATGTGGTGGATTTTGATAATTATACTTAGGATGGATTGATTGCATGCATGTTGTGTCTCCATTGATGGTAGGGCCAATAGAGTTATATTCCAATTCCCTAATAACCCATCATTGAGTGGTAGTGAAGGGATAAGTCTATTTCTTTTTTAAGGGTAAATTGATCCCCAAGGGATTCCATTTATCATCTTGTAAGAGTTAGGGGTGTTGAGCCAAAGTTATCTCTATCGAGTTATTTTCGGTGACCAATGAGGTATTAAATGTCCTTTCCAGTATATTAAATTTGGGGTGGTGTCTTTTGGTTGACTTATGCACCGGTCATGTCCATAGGTCTCATGAATAGGGTCTTTAATCCCCACCTTGTTACGTTTGTTGTGGTTCTTGGTGATGATGTGTTGATTGTTTCCGAAAGTGAGGAAGAGCTTGTGAATCGTTTGAGGGTGATGTTGCGAGTTCGAGGGAGGTGAGGTTGCTTGTTAATTATGGAAAGTGGAGACCTTTGTGTGGCAAGAAGGTGGTTGGAGGAGTTCATTGGTTGACTAGGTTGGGTGAGGTTGAGAGTGGTAGTGTAGTGGCTTTGATGGTTTCGAATCTTCTATGGTTGAAGGGGTCTAGTTAAATAAGGCATTGATTTCCTTCTTGATAGAGTTGGATGTCTTGGTGAGGGATGGTTGAGTGGTGTTTGCCTCCAAAAGGGGAGTTGGTAGTTCATGGTACCAAGTGGACTAGGTGTGGTTAAGGTTGACAAGTGAGTTTTGTGCATGAGTGCTTATAGAGTGTAGAGGAAGATTGGTAAGGTTGCATACGAATGGGAGTTGCCTATAGGTATGGTGATGCTTTGCCCGATTCCTCATGCTTCTAGGTTGAGGGGATGTGTTGAAGACTCTAGTGCGGTAGAACTTCTTGAGTTTGTGGATGTTGTGGAGGATAAGTTGACTTAGGAAGAGATCTGGTGGAGGAATTGGATAGAAGGGTGGACGAAGTTGATTGATAAGGATGTGGTATTCGTTAAGGCTCTATGGAAGCTTCGTCTAGTCAAAAGTGTCTTTCGGGGAGCGGGCATGGAGAAATAATATCCGTATCTCTTTCATTTCTATTCAAGCTAACGATGACATGTCAAGTCCTTTAATGATTCCAAGCCTTATGTTTCAGCCCCTATGTCATTTGCATACATCCATGTTTATGTTAACAAGTTCATGACAATTTTGACACTTATGTTGCTGTTTTGAAAATGGTGTTTTAAATATATTGTTGCATTCTCATTGGAGCTAATTTATTCATGATTACTCTTATCATATATGTTCCTTTGACATCCAGGGACGAATGTTCCCAAGAGGGAGATATTGTAACGACCGCAAAAAATGCCGGAAAATATGCCTGGAAGTGCCCAAAATCGTATTTTCCACATATCTCAAAATTTGTGTGTTATATCAAAAATCTGACTTAATATGCTTGTCCAGGGGTAAAATTTGGGGGGAGAAGGGCCTAAACCCAATTTTAAAGCAAACGATTCACAATTTCAAATTTCAATGTTCCGAATTCTAGTGAGGTTGGAGCGTCTGGGGCATGATGCACCCCTATATGTTTTTTGTGCCAGTTTTTAAATTCTTTCCAAGATTTTTAAGTCTTGGGCCTAAGTGTTCCCATATGTGAAAATACCTATACTTAGCCATTTTTCAACCTCAAATCATTCTAAACATTCCCCAATATTCATTCAAACACTTAGCCAATACTCCTAAATTCAAGTCTCAGAACTCATCTGGATCTAAGGTTTTCCTCTCAAGCTTCAAGTCTCCTGCCCCAATCTTCATCAAGTTCATCTCAAAGGTAAGGTATCTGGGGCTTTTCATAGCTACCCTTCACCATTGATGCCCAAGCTTTCTTTTCTTAAAAATTGCATGATTTAAAATTGATATACTCATGGGTATTATTTATTATGAAAATCACTACACACTATATTGGGGGTTTATGAAATTGTGATTGTTTTACTATGTTTTGGGCTGTTACTCTAAGATCCATTGTGAGATTTCATGAATGGTTTTGATGTATATTTCTTGAGGGTGTTATCAAATATCTATTGATGATTTTGCCATGAATATTCAAGCATGATCTCACTCTTGAATTGTATTGTTTTAAACTAGCATTAAATATCCTTTAAGCGTTTGATAAAATGTTCGGTTTAGGGTTCTTGAGGAATTGATGATCCAATGCATGTCTTATGAGTTGAATGACTATATGATGATGAAAGGAATGTATATATGTGAGTTTAAATCATGTAAAGCTCCAATGGTATTGCAAGTGAATTGTTGGGCTCTCATGTTGTTATGTTCTTGGGAATTGTTGATGAGCTATTGGGTTCTTTTGCTAAGTTTTATGCTCTTGTCAATTGTGAAGCCTACAAGAAGGGATTATGAACTATGCTATATGCTTTACCCTCTAGTACAAGGCCAATTCCTACATGTAGGGGTTATGAAATATGTTGAACCCTTACCCTCATGTATGCATCAATACTACTCACTTACTTATATTCACACGTCGTAGGGGTTATGAACTATGTTGTACTCCTTACCCTCATATGTGGTTGAGGATATGCGAGGTACACATATGTAGGGGTTATGATCTGTGCTACTTATCCTCATGTTCTATTGACTTACTCATTTCTACATGTAGGGGTTATGGATTATGTTGTACTTCTTACCCTCAAGTATGATTTGAGGTTACGAAATATACTCATATGAAAGGGTTATGAACTATGTGGAGTGCCTCACCCTTATATACACACACGTAGGGGTTATGACCTATGTTACCTCCCTACCCTCATGTGCTATTCATTATCTCTTATTTATATATAGGAGTTATGAACATCTCTTTATCCTCATGTACTACCCATTACTCACTAGAAAGGGTTATGACTTATGCTATATCCCTCACCCTTTAGTATAAGGTATTTGGATGATATAATCACGGCATCTTATTGTGTTAGCAAGTTATTCAAGTATGATTATTTTCAAACATATTTTACTACAAGCATTGTTCATGCATGTCATGTTGCTAATATACAATCTCTTTCTATGATTATGCATTTTGATTATATTTCATATCTCTTGTTGCATTGCATCCCACATACTTAGTATATTCTAACATATTAACGCGTACTCTATTCCGACATGATATCAGCACATAGGAACCGGAGCGTCGCTTGAGCATCTCCACCCACGTGGCTAGTATGATTTCACTGAAGCTTATTGGTGAGTCCTACATTCCAGGAAAGCTGCTTATGATCTCATGCTATGTTCTAAACTAACTTTCTTTTATGTATTAACTATGAGGGTGAGCCCAGTTATTTGTTTTGGCCCCCGCTCTTATCTATGTAGTAGAGGTGTTGTTGGACAAGTTATATATATATGCTCTGAGCCTAGACTCTCTTGTTCTTGATGTTTATTATATGGAAGTTTACCCTTAGTGCCAATTACCCTTAATTATGCGTATCTCTTATTGTCAATTTTATTGCTTCCATGACCAAGGATACGTAATGATATGCTATGAGGCTTGTTTGGGGGTTCCTTCGGGTTCCTCACTCGCCGGTCATGAATAGTCCCTAGGCTTGGCTGTGAAACTTCAATCCTTCTTCGAGTCTACATTAAGAAAACCCAAGTTTAAGGTATGTGGGTTTCATCCATTGGGTCCTTTCACCCATGGAGCCCAATATTCCTTTTTATGAAAATTACATGTTTTCAAGTTGTATCTCCTATAGGTACCTTTTATCATGGAATTTTGATTACAAATTATGTTGGGGTCTTATGAAATGTTCATTTAATATGCATGTTTATCTATTTCAAGCTTGTGCTATGAATTAGCTTTGTCTATTGATAGTATACATGTTTTGAGCTATGAAACTATGATCTATTATGAAATTTGATGATGGATTTCAAAGTATCTTGCATGAGGATTTTACTATGTGTTGTTGGGTTGATTTACATTGAGCTTTGTCATATCTTTTCACATTTGAATTACATGATTTTGAACTAGTATTACACACCCACCAAGTATTTGATAAAATGTCTTGACAAGGATCCTTAAGTTGTTGATGGTTTATTACATGGTTTATCATTCAAGTGACTTTATGATGATTAAGGGATTGTATGTATGTATTAAATTCATGGAAAGTAACTTTAGTGTTGCAAGTTGACCACACCTTGTCAGGGAGTGCCATGCCCATACTACCATGTTGAGGGGTACATACCTTGATCACCTTATCAGGAGATGTCATGCCCATATTACCATGTTGAGAGGTAGATACCTTGACCACCTTGTTAGGGGCTGTGATGCCCATACATGTTGAGGGGTAGATACCTTGACCACCTTGTCGGGGGGTGCCATACCAATACTACCATGTTGAGGGGTAGATACCTCGACCACCTCACTGATGGAGTGACATGCAACGGATTGCAAGTAGTAGTTGTGTGGTCTATGATTATGGTATCTTCACACACATGTAATCTACATTTGCAAGTTATATGATTTACAAGCATGTTCTACCACAAGCATTGATAATGTATCCCATATTGATATTATACTTATCCATTACGTATGACTATGTATTTTGACATTTTGCCTTATACCTTGTTGCATTGCATCCTGCATAATTAGTACATCCAAACGTATAATGCATACTCTTTGGCTACATGATGTTACTATGTAGAAACTGGAGCAACTCTCGATAATCCTTCACTTGGATAGTTTTGGCATTTCAGAAGATAAGCTCTGGTGAGTCCTCAAGTCTGGGGACATTAGCTATACTACTCTTACTATTTAATGTTCTTTATGTTGAACATTTGATACTATGAGGGTGAGCCCAGAAAGTGTCTTGGCCCTCTCTCCAATCTATGTTTAGAGGTGTTGTTGGAACTATTGATGTATTTATGGCTTTGAGCTTTGACCCTTTTATGCTTTATAAGTTTCAATACTTCCTTGGTCCCTTTTCCTTTATTTTTATGTCTTGTTGTTGTTATTTCGCTTCCACGACTAAGGATGTATGATTGATATGCTAAGAGGATTGTTTGGGGTTCCTTCGGGTTCCTCATTAGCCGTGTCACATCTAGGCTCTAGGTTTGGGTCGTGACAAACATGGTATCAGAGCACTAGGTTGTTAATGGTCCTCAGAATCCAACACACCGCGTCGATTGGAGTCTTGTTCATGGTTGTGGAGTGCGCCACTACTATGAATAAGAGTCTATGAGGCGCTTTAGGAAAATTTTCCCTTCTTCATGATCTATGTCGTGCTATAGATGTTAAGGTAATTTTTTTCCTCTAATAAGTGATCTTTGCTATTCTAAATCATGCCTTTTCCAAGAGGAAAACTATGGAGAGCCCGTTCACCCGAGGAACAACCGGCCCCTCCCACTCCTCAAGATCCTCAAGATGGAGGAGTGGCTCGTGATGAGTTCCGAGATGCCATCACCATATTTGCTCATGCTATGACCAACTGAATCAACTAAGGGGTCTAAGCTCCTCATGCTCCTACTCTAGCCTTAAGGGTGAGGGATTTTACTAGGATGAGTCCCCTAGAGTTCGATGGATCTAAGGTGGATGAGGATAGCCAACAATTCATTGATAAGGTGTATAAGGTGTTATCAATAATAGGGGTTAACTCGAAGGAGAAAGCAGAGTTTGCAGCATACCAACTCAAAGGGGTAGCTCAAATATGGTTCACCCAATGGAAGATGGAGAAGGGGAATGATAATGTTATCATTGGGAAGATTTCAAAGCGGCATTTCTCAATCAGTTCTTCCTATTAAGCTAAGGGAGAAAAGATGATGGAAATTATGAATCTAAACCAAGGTCCTATGAGTGTGAGAAAGTATTCCTTCGAGTTCAACCAACCCTCCAAGTATGCCATACAATTGATTGCCGAGCCGAGGTTAAGAATGAACAAATTTGTGTCGGGTGTATTAGACTTAGTTAATAAGAAGTCACGTACTGCCATGCTATTAGGTGATATGGATTTTTCCCACCTCATCACATACGCCGAACAACTAGAGGGTGAAAAATTAGAGAAAGAAAAAGTGGTGAGTCTAAGAAGGCTCGTTTTGAAGTTGGATTCCAAAATTCTAAGGGTGGCCGGTTTTCGCAAGGCCACAAGCTCCAAATCCAAGGGCCTTCCAATGCTCCTAATAGAAGGTTTTCTAATGAAAACCTAAAGTTCTAAGGTGGTAGTGGTGTGGTGCATAACCCTATGTGCGAAAGGTGTGGTAGGAAGTATAATGGTCCATGTTTAAAGGACTCCAACGCTTGCTATGGTTGTGGTGCAGTAGGTCATAAGGTGATTAATCATCCTCGTGCTAGAAACAAAGGTAGAGATGGTCTTCCACTAGGCCAAGGTGTGAATGCAGGTCAAATGGGGAGAGTAGGCTAACGAAAGGGTGCTCCAAGACAAAGTAGATTCTATGCTCTTCAAGGGAGACAAGGGCTAGATGAGGGGCCCGATGTCGTCAGCAGTATGTTAAGGCTTTTTGATTTTGATTTGTATGTATTGATAGACTTGGGTTGTACTCTTTCTTTTATTACTCCTTTTGTTGCCAAAAAGCTTCATGTTAGTCCCGAATTATTATATGAGCCTTATGAAGTATCTACCCTCGTGAGTCTGTTGTTGCTTAAATCATCTATAGAAATTGTCTCATGTTCATTTTGCATAAAATCTTACCTTATGATTTTGTTGTATTATATATAGTAGATTTTGATGTCATTCTTGGGATGGATTAGTTACATGTATATTATACTTCTATTGATTGTAGAACCCATAGGGTTAAATTTCAATTACCTAATGAACCCTTCCTTGAGTGGGAAAGATGTGATGTGGTGGTCAAGGGTAGATTTATTTCTTGTCTTAAAGCCCAAAAGTTTATTTCTAAAGGGTGTCTCTATCATCTTGAGAGGGTTAGAGATTTGAGTCAAACGTCCTTCCTATAGAGTCAGTTCCGGTGGTTAATGAGTTTCTTGATGTCTTTCCTACTAAGCTTCCTGGTTTTCCTCCTGAAAGGGAAATAGACTTTAGTATATACCTTCTTCCCAATACTCAAACTATTTCTATTCCCCGTTAGCGTATGTCCCCGGCAGAGTTGAAGAATTTGAAGGAGTAATTGAGATATTTGTGGGAGAAGAATTTCATAAGGCCTAGTAAGTCACCTTGGGTGTACCAGTGTTGTTTATGAAGAAAAAGGATGGTTCTCTTAGAATGTACATTGATTTCCGGAAACCTGATAGAGTCACCATAAAGAACAAATACCCCCTAACAAGGATTGATGACCTTTTTTTTATCAACTTCAAGGGGGCTATTCGCTTCTCTAAGATTGATCTTTGGTCCAGGTATCACCAAATGAAAGTTAGGGAGTGTGACATTCCGAAGATGGCTTTCTGGACTAGGTATGTGCACTTTGAGTTTGAGGTTATGTCCTTTGGGTTAACTAATACACCAACTATTTTTATGGACCTAATAAATAGGGTCTTTAAATCCTACCTTAAGTTATTTGTGGTGATTTTTATTGATAGTATCTTAATCTATTCCCATAGTAAGGAGGAGCATGTGGGTTACTTGAGGGTGGTGTTGCAAATCTAGAGGGAGAAAAGGTTGTATGCTAAATATGAAAAATGTAAGTTTTGGTTGAAAGACTTGATTTTCTAGGGCATGTGGTGTCAGGTCATGGCACTAAGGTGGACCCTAATAAGACGGAGATGATTTGAAATTAGCCTAGACCTTTGACTTCATCAGACATTAAGGGTTTCTTGGCTTTGGAAGGTTGTTACCAAAGATTTGTAAATGGCCTTTCTTCTATTGCTTTTCCAATGACTAAGTTGACCCAAAAGAAGGAAAAAATTTTATGGACGGATGAGTGTGAAAATACTTTCCAAACTTTGAAAGATAAGCTTGTCTTCGCTCCTATCTTGGTTCTACCGAAAGTGTTGGAAGGGTTTATTGTATATTGTGATGCCTCATAAATTGTTTGGGGTGTGTTTTGGTGCAAAGTAGTAAGGTGATAGAATATGCCTCTAGAAAACTTAAGGTGCATGAGAAGAATTATACCACCCTTGATCTTGAATTGATGGCTGTGGTATTTGCTTTGAAAATTTGGTGTCACTACTTGTATAAGGTTCATGTTGATGAGTTCACCGACCACAAGAGTCTCCAATATGTGTTTACCCAAAAAGATCTTAACTTGAGACAAAGAAGGTGGTTAGAACTCCTTAAAGATTATGATATGAGTATGCATTATCACCCAAGGAAAGCTAATGTTGTGGCCGATGCTTTAAGCAGGGTGGCTATGGATAGTCTAGCTCATGTTGATGATAGTGGCAAAGAGGTGTCTAAAGAGGTTCACCGGTTGGCTAGATTGGGTATTATGTTAGATGAATTTGACAATGGTGGTGTAGTGGTTATTGATTGTTCTAAGTCTTCTTTGATTAAGGAGGTAATGGAAAAACAAGATCTTAACCCCGCCTTGCTAAAGTTGAAGGCCTTAGCGAGAGATGGTAAATTAGAGGTTTTCTCCCAAGGGGGAGATGGTGCCCTTAGTACCAAGGTAGATTATGTGTGCCAAATATGGATGAATGGGAAGAATTGGTCTTGAAGGAGGCCCATAATTCATCCTATTCCATTCACCTGGTTATA
Source organism: Solanum clarkiae (assembly GCA_011800125.2). Taxonomy (NCBI): domain Eukaryota; kingdom Viridiplantae; phylum Streptophyta; class Magnoliopsida; order Solanales; family Solanaceae; genus Solanum; species Solanum clarkiae. The sequence continues at coordinate 20,947 of JAABOM020061876.1, forward strand.
AAAAGATGTATAGAGACTTGAGGTAAGTGTATTGGTGGGGTGGTATGAAAAGAGACATTACCAAGTTCATATCCATATGCCACAATTGCCAACAAGTGAAAGCTGAACATCAAAGGTCTGGCGGCCTACCCAATATATAGAGATTCCCACTCAGAAGTGGGAGGAAATCAATATGGATTTTGTAGTTAGGTTACCTTATACTAGGAAACATTTTGATTCTATTTGGATTATTGTGGATAGAATGACAAAGTCGGCTCACTTTCTACCAGTCAAGACTACTTATGGTGCTGAAGATTATGCCAAGCTGTATGTCCATTAGTTGGTTAGATTGCATGGGGTGTCCTTGTCTATCATTTTGGATCATGGTGTTCAATTCACTTCTCACTTTTAGAGGTCCTTCCAAAGAGGTCTTGGTAGGTTAAGCTTAGCACGACCTTTCATCCTCAAACGGATGGCCAAGCCGAGAGGACTATCCAAACTCTTTAGGATATGCTTAGAACTTGTGTTTTGGAGTATAAGGGTAGTTGGGATGAACATCTTACATGCATTGAATTTTCTTACAATAATATCTATCACTTAAGCATTGGTATGTCCCCTTTTGAAGCTCTTTATGGTAGGCATTGTAAATCACCAATTGGGTGATTTGAATTGGGGAAAATGGCTTTGCTAGGTCAAGATTTGGTCAGAGAAGCCTTGGAGAAGGTGAGGTTGATTAGGGAGAGATTGAAAACAGCCCAAAGTAGACAAAAGTCCTATTCCGATGTGAGGAGAAGAGATCTTGAGTTTAAGGTTGGTGATTGGGTTTACTTGAAAGTCTCACCCATGAAGGTTATAGTTCGATTTGGCAAGAAGGGTAAGTTGAGCCCAAGGTTTTTGGGTCCTTATAGAGTTTTGAGGAGGATTGATAAGGTTGCATATTAGTTGGAGTTGCTTATGGAGATCGATATAGTTCATTCGGTCTTCTATGTGTCCATGTTGAGAAAGTGTGTTGTGACCCTAATGTTATAGTGCCTTTGGATGTTGTGGGTGTTGTAGAAGATAATTTGACCTATGGGGAGGTCCCGATGGAGATGGAAACCCAAAATGGGTTTCCCAAAAGAGAACAATAATCTCCTCTAAAAACCTAAGAGAAGATTCAAAATGTAATGGATAGATGTCTACTATTCGAACCTCTCTCAAAAACCTAACTTAAACTATTTATAGCATTTAAAAAACGACCCTGGGAATTATGCAGAAAAGACAGTTGGTATCTGATAAATTTTGTAGTTACGACTCGTAGGTTGGCCTGTGAGTCATAGGTGGGGTCTCTCATCAGGTTCTTCGCATCTTGGACTAAATTGGCATGACCCATAGGTACGAGTCATTATTTGAGTTATGACTCGTATGTTGTTTCATAGTCTTGGTCTTCAGTTTTTCTTATCCAACATTTTGGCCCTCTGATTCTTACTACAAGTCCACCTATACAAGTCGTAGTGTGTCATACAACTTGTAAAATATCCTCTTAGGAGTGACCTTATCTCTGATTTTTGGTCTCTGATTCCTACTATGACACTACCCTATGACTCGTATCTTGAGCTACGACTCATATGTTGGTTAGTAAGGCTTGTACTTCTGCAAAATCTGCAACTTTTCTTCAAAATCATGTCAACTTAACTTTTCTGCAAGATTAACATAAAAACACATCTAAACACTAAAAAGTCACTTTAAGAACTCAAAAAATCCGTTGTTTCAGGTACCTAATGTGTTGTATTTTGACAGCACATTAACACCTTTAACTTAGAATTGTTGCTTGTCCTCAAGCGACGACTCAATCTATGTAGACAAAGAGAAATACATAGCAGTTGTATCAATGGCATATACAATAGCTCATTTGGTTCAGGTAGCCAACTACTACTTTCAAAACAGGGTTTCCAAGTTATTGAGCAAACAAAGAACATCATGAGAGACTTGACAATCTAACTTTGACAAGCTAAGGAGCATCAACCGTCCATAATCACTGGTATAGTCATATGCTACTCAAGTAGTGCAAATGCCCTCACTGGAAAGAAGTCCCTCATACTCACTTAAAAGCATTCGGAATTCAGGGACTAAGGAAGCATTCTCAGTCTCACAATTGAAATTCAACCCATGCTAATTAACACCAAGGCTTGCCTCTCTACTCATCTTCTAGCTTGGTGATGGAGTGGAGATGGATCATGTAGGACTTACAAGCTTGTAACGTAGGCTCAAGGTGCTTTGGTGCGACATTTGGGCAAGTAGTGACTAAACGCTATCCTTTAATCATGTCTACCAACACATTTTGCTCTCATAATCCAACCTTTTTTTCATCAATCCACCCTTGTTCTCTTGCTTTGCACTTTTCTTGAGTGCTTTATTTCTCATTTTCAGTTGTGCCTTGATTTCAAACTCATTATTTCTACTTTTTCTCAATTAAAGACACTTCTTTTCTTTTTCTTCACTCGGTTCATGCTTTTTCATTTCTTTCTTCATTTCCCAACTAAACACCTTATTAATTTTACTTTACCATAATAAGGGCCACTCCCAACTTAGGTTTTTAGCCTCAGGTGAAGTACACAATATCTATGCCTCAAACTAGGGCCACCAATTGCAGCCACCCTCAACTTACACCTTTGGCCTCAATCAAGATTCACATGTTTAAGGATAGACAAGGGCCAATGTCAAGGTATTTCATTAGACAAGGTTAAGCTAGCTAGGTATCAAAAAAGAATTTGTACATGATAAGCTCAAAATTTTGGAAAAGGGGATTCTCTCACTTAACTGGTGGATTATTTTAGGCCATAAGTGGTTTCACTCAAAGAACAAAGGCCTAATATCCTTTCCATATCCACCATATTACCAAACTAAATTTTAGAGTAGCAAGCCAAGTTCTGGATCCATACGAGATGCATGAATGCAGCAAAATAAGCTTACAACACACATGACAATTGCATCCATAATCTAGTATAGACTTACAGGTCATGCTTTCAATCTCAATTTACCTTCACAATATCAGAACAAACATTTTCAGATACTCAAAAATATATGAATGCATTAATACTCCCAACCTCAAAATTTTGAGGGTACCGAATTTTTTATCAAAACATTGAAAACAACTTTAACAATAATATATATATGCCAATAGATGATACTACTATGGATTTACCCATTATCTATATGACCTAAACATGCTGGTTCAACAGGAAAATAAATATCCATAAGGAAAACTAAGCATGACAAGAAAACCTTGGGATCAAAAATAGGGGAAGTTATGGACTTGAGGCTACTCAGACTTCACCTTAATCCATAACTTCCATCACCCCATCAAAAGTTGATACTTTGTCCTCAAAGTAAAGACAAGAACAAAAACAAAACACGATAACATAGAAATATAACATACATTCATTAAAAACCAAAAATAAATATCTAAAATAGAAGTAAAAATAACATCCAACATAAACATATTTAAACACAACCAAAAACCAACACGATAAAAAGATTGTCTGAATTGAAAACAAAGTATCTAAGCATAACAAAATAAGCACTGGGGTTAAAAGAAGTCAAACATCAAGGTGCATCAAACACTGATTTCTGGCTGATCTGTGGGGTCCTAGAGCTGACTCTCCTCTTTTGCTACAGTGCCGAAAGTACCTCTCTAGGTGGGGTATGTTGTGCTCGGTCTCTCCGAATAGCCGCCAATAATAGTGACTCCTATACGACTTCCTCAGCTATGGGCTCCTCCTCCTGCCTCAGCTTCTTCAGGGTCGGCTCTGGGTCATCGTAGTCTAGAGGCCTCTTACCTCAGGTTTTCGGATGGTTGGCGAGCCAATCAAATGCCGCATCTCCTATCGGTGTTCCCTACGGGGCTGGAATAGGGGCCGCCAACATCTATAATAAATTGGCCTTGAATTTGGCCAACTCTTCAGTAACTACACTCCCTCAAGCCTTTTGTGATCTCTAGCCTAGCTCTCTCAAGCCTCTTGTGATCTCTAACCTCAAACGCATCGATCTTGGCATCCACAACTCAGACACTCTCATTAACCAAATATCGAGCATATGCCTTTATTCTCTCCTTGGTGTCCCAAATAGTTTGATCAATTAATAACCTGACTTTTACTAAGAACTCACGTAGCCTACCGTCTGCCATAGCCACCATGCATAGTAAAGCCTAAAAAGCAACAACAGAGAAAAGAGGGTCAACCTGTAAATTATATGCTGTTGGTGCTAGAGTGCTGGAGGATGGTGTAGACTCGATCTTAATGGTTGGCATGGGCTTTGCGGTGGCCGGAGTAGTTAGAGGTGACCTTGGAATCTGAGGCTCTACCGAGATTGACTCTGGGATAACTGGAGGAGCTACTCGTGTTAAGCCCACCAGATTCTCATCAGCCTTTATCAAGGTGGGATCTATAGTGTGTGTGGCCTCTACATGAGGGTCCTGGTGAGGATTGATGGGAACACATGCTGCATTGCAGAGTTGATGGATCAAAATTGGAAATGGCAGTGAGGTGCTCGTCCGAGCTGCAACCTCGTGAATCTGCTCCAAAATGATCTTGGGCCATAGCAAGCTAGGATGCTGGCCAATAGGTTTGCTCTTGCTAGGGTGATCACATTATCCATGAAGGTTTGCCTAATACGCCAACGGATAATGGACCACCAAAACTTGGCCCGAAATGATGGGTGTGCTTTGACTATGGGATCTGCATGGTTTATGACCTATATCGGCTCTACACCCTTCTTGCAGATTTGACTAGTAATCCATCGTAGCAACTCTGTCCTTGCCCCGATATCGTTCCTAGTCACCGTTCTTCTCATTTTATCACTACGACTATCATACTTTATTGTAGACTGAGGCACTCTATAATTGTGCCCAAACTGCACTCTTCTGATTATCTCCTCTAAGATATCCACTCTCCTCCCCTGGACTGTCACCATCCGAGATTAGGCTGCTCGATTGTCCTTTTTTTCTTTGGCAACTGCCGGCGGAGTGTAGCAAGATACACCGTATAGAACTCACGGACTATGTTAGGGGTATATTTGTCCAGCTGCTGCGTCGTCTACCTAAGTTCGTGCTCATCCAACCCAGCATCTAAACTGGGTATTCTGTCCATGCCTAAGGCATTCAACCGGTACTCCTCATGAAATTGATGAACCGACTTGCCTTGCCCTATAAGCTCCAACACCTGGTTGTTATATTTCTTTCATTCTGAGGACAAAACATCTACAATCGGCTGAGGGTTTGGACTGGACCTCCTCTTGCTGGGTCTGAGAGGTGCTTTCAGACTCAGACGAAGAGACAGAATATGAGGGGGTCATCTGCGGTAAGCTACTATCTTACCCATCCTCATTGCCCTGTTCTTCCTCCTCTTCAGACTAGGAGGAACTACTCACTTCTATGGGTGCCTGTGCTGTAAATGCCCGAGTTTAAGTTCTATTGGCCTTCGGCCCTAGCCTGACTCTGTGGACTTCCACAAAGCCTCGGATTGCTCGGTTTCGTAGGATTCATCCTGCAACTTCCGTTGGACTGCTTGAATAAATTGTTTGTCTTTTGGAGGCATTTTATTTGCAAACAACCCACAAAGCAACATGTAAATCCCAGATGTTTGGTTTGCTGAAATACAAAACAAAGAACAAGAAACAAAATAAAATAAAAATTAACCATGCACTGATGCAATAGTAGATGTGCAGTTACGAGTGCCGTTACGACTCGTAGCGTGACCTATGAATTATATATTGTCCTCATAGAACTATTTGTGCCTTTAAAAATGCTTTCTGATCACAAATATGAGACGTCGTTATTACTCGTAGGATGGTCTACAAGTCGTAGGCCTGGACTCGTACCTAGTTCAAGAAACATTTTCAAAACTTAGCAAAGTTTACGAGACCATCCCTCTGAGTCATATCAAGAACTACAAGTCGTATGTGGGTCTCGTATGAGAAATATGAAGGGATTATAGGCGACTGATGCTTGCTATGAGGGTCCACTACAACTCGTATAGGAACATACGAGTTGTAGGAGTGCCTTGTAGCTGAGCACATAAGTCACCTGCAATGCCTAACTATTTCCCACACAAAAGCACAAATTTAATACAAAATTTAACTTAACCATGCAAATAAGAGCAAGGCATGACTAAATGGCACATAATCAATTCCATACTAGCATTGACAATTTAAAACGACCATTATCTCTGAGAGTCAAAACCAGTTCAACCAAACGCCACGCACACTGTAAGCAATAAACAATCTAAACTTATTCTTGACGTGTCCACAATATCCCAAGGAAGTGCAATCACCATTCACAATGATTCAATAAAACCCACATGTTCAAGCATAGGCAATCACTCCCATACTACCTGAAGTTCAACTCCGACAACCATTCAGACCACAAGTTAGCAAGAATTACATATCACATACCAAAACTCACACATTTCGTACTCACAATCACCCACTCAAGAATTTAAACAAGGTTCAATCCACAACTTAACTCTTTAAAAGCCTAAAAATGCTAAATTACAAGTCTAGTGAAATAATCAATGTACGACATGCTTAAACATGATCAAACTAGACTTATACTCATATAGGGAACAATGCTCATCACCAAAGATTGAGAAATTAAATCAAAGATCTTACCAATCAGATTGAGAAGTGAACCAAAGAAAAGAGGAGTGGTGATAGGGGAAGGTTGTCCTAAAAATTTATACCTTCACAAGAATTCTTGCAGAAAAATGACGTCGGTAGTCTGGAATTTGGTCGAAAAAATGATGTGGTGATAGGGGAAGGTTTTTCGTCGCCTCTTAGTTTTCAGAATTGAATTTGTGGGTCAAATGCTATTTTGACCCCTCTTTTAAATGAAATTGGGTCGTTGATTACAATTCTGCAAATCAGGGCTATGAGACCCCAATTATGAGTCGTAGGTTGTCCTACGACTCATAGGTTCCTGTCTTATACCATACCCAACACTTGGTAAAAAAATTGGGAAATACCTGGGCATTACGAACCCCTCTTACGACTTGTAGGGGATCATACGAATCGTAAGGTTTGCTTATAGTGTGTGTGCCAACTTCAGATACTTATTGTTTCCCCCTATGACGCATCAATATGAGTTGTAGTGAAGACTATGACTCGTAGGCCTACTCATAGGAGCTGCTCCTAGTCCAATTTTTTGAGATCTTTAGTTCTTCCACTTTTTACCTGCAAACCAAGTCTCAAAACATGACTATTCCCAAAATATTATGATTGTATCAATGTCTTTCAACAATAGAAACAAACTCAAACCTTCTACCTAAGAATCTGAACAACCAAAAACACTTAAAACAAGCCAACAATTATCAGAATGCTTAGGTTGCCTCCCAAGGAGCGCCTTGTTTACCATCGTGGCTCGACTTTGTCATCTTTCTTCATTAACAATCATCAAGGGTCCACACCTTTCTCTTGAACTCGTCCAGATGTTTCATGGATTGGCAAATATCAAACATGATTTATGCATCATTAAACCTGAACCGTAGATGACTTGGATAGTCTCCCCAAAATGATGGACACCTAAAGATCAACTTCGCAATTGAGGATCACAAAATCTGCCAAAAAGATAAACTTATCGACTTTAACAAGTATGTCCAAAAGGATTTCTTCTGGCTTTTCAATGGTTTGATCTACCATAAGCAACCTCATTCTTGTCTGGGTAAGAGTACAAGGCCAAGCTTTTTGAAGATGGCAAGAGGCATTAAATTTATGATTTCTCCTAAGTCGCATAATGCTCTTGTAAATTCAACATCCCCGATAGTGCAAGGGATGGTGAATGCCCTGAGGTCTTCTCATTTTTTCCCAAGGAATTTGCTCATAATCGTACTACATTGTTGGAGTTCTTCCGAGAACTCTTGGCTCAAAGTGCATTTCTTGGTGATCAAATCCTTCATATATTTGGTATACCCGGGCATTTTCTCCAAAGCTTCTAAGAGGGGCATGTTGATGGAGGGTTTCTTCAATATTGAGAGAAAGTGTTTGAATTTACCTTCCTCTTCCTTTTTATTAAGCCTCTGAGGGAAAGGTGGAAGAGGTTTGGGAATTGGTTGCAATTTCTCACGCTCCCTTACTTCTTTTTATTGCATCCCACCAACCTTCGGATCTTCTCCCTCAACCTAAATTTCACCACCAAGACCTTTCTCATCAACTTCATCTATAATAACCAGCATATGGGGGGATCTATTCTACTCTTGCCACTCTGAGCCATCATCGTCACACAATGCCCTTCATTTTTAGGGTTTTGAACTGTATTGCTTGGTAGGGCGCCCTTTTGGTGATACTTCAATTGTGAAGATACTTGACCAAACTTTTGTTCAAGTTTCTTGATTGCCACCGAGTGAGACTCTATTTTTTGGTTAGTACTTGAAATATCTGCTTTCATTCCCTTTGGAGTCTCATCTTGGTGTTCGACTCGTTTCAATAATTTTTCAATTATATCTTCAATCCTAGAATTGCTTGATCTGGCATCACGAGTGTATGGTGGCACATAAGGACCATTTATGTAGCCTTCTCTTCTTCCCCATTCTATATATGGCACTCACTCTGTCGTATAGTATATACACCGGTTGTCTCTATACATCCCATCATAGTTGAAGTTCTGACCTTGATTCCCGGAACCTTGCCTCCAATAGTTTGAATTGGACCCTTTCAGCTTGTTCCGAAAAGCCTCCACTTGGTTGCTTACAAAACATGCGTCCTCATGAAAGAATGGATCATCATAGGTAGGATCCTTTGGAGGTTGGTGAGTGACAACATGGACGCTTGCTTAGTTTTGCTTCAAGACTAAGTCCATGCTTGTGCGAGGTTGAGCAAGTTTCTCCATAATGTCTTCGTTTACCTTTTCTTGCACATTGTTGGTATGGACCGCACAAGAAGGTTCCATTACACCTTGTTCTCGCTATCCTCATGCTCTATTTGTTTTGAACACTTGTTCCATTCTTGCGACTGTCAATGCAAAAGGTTGGTCTAGGAACATGCCCCCTATGATTGTATCGGCACAAGCTTGACTATTCTCACCAAGTGCCTGATGGAAAATCTTGTCCAAGGCATCAACAATCTTGTGATCGAGAACCATCCTCAAGCATTTAGTAAACCTCTCCCATGTTGTGCTAATGGAATCACCTGGCAATTGCTCAAAGTTGTTGAGTTGGTCCTTGAGCTTCAACTTCTTAGACCTTGGGAAGTTTCTTTCAAGGAAAACTCTCTGAATTTCAGCCCAATTTATGATAGTGCCTGGAAGAAGCTCAGACATCCATACAGCTGCATTGCCAGTCAATGATAGTGGAAACACTCTTAACCCACAACATCAAGAGAAAGGTTTTGTGTTCCCATGACACTTTTGCACACAAACACCACATTTTGAAGATGACGATGGGGATCCTCCGAAGGTAGCCTTGTGAATAGACCGCAGTTTTGGAACATTTGGAGCAATCCACTTGATACCGTGAACTTAGTATCTACCGGTAAAGGAGGCAGTACTATAGCACTGGTAAAATACATAGCCATAGGGTTCAATCAATATTGATTCCATCCATAAGCATTTTCATTGAAGTCCCTGAGCTGTGTCCTGTTACCCCTTTGTGGTGGTTTCACCGCTCTATCCATATCTACATTCGTATGCACATCCTCCTCAACCTCAATATCCTCATTCATTTAGTCATTCTTCTTGGTAGTCGATCGATCTCCAAGTCTAGTGGAGCGAAGGGATTGCCTTGGCTCCTTGTATTAGGCGTAAACCTAATACACCTTGCACAAACAAATCAAACAACAAAAACAAAAGAAAAAGTAAAATACAAGAGACTCTAGAAATTAACACTAGGATTAACTAATAGTGAAGTCAAATCAAAACCTAGCCATATTCCCCAGCAATGATGCCATAATTTTGATGATGATGGTCATGCTCCAATAAGAAAGCGGTCACTATCAGTAATTAACCAAATCGAGGTCAGGGTCGAATCCACAAGGAATACATGGCTTGACTATAAGATTTCATTACTAACGATTCCTAGTATCTATAACTACAATCTCTAAATAGGGGGGTTTTTCTAATTCAAAAATAACATAAAATAAACACTACTTAAAGTTTGGGAAAACACTCAATTTTGGGGACAACTTGGGAATTGTGTTTCCCATGGTACGTTGACTCAATTACCCAGGATAACAAAACAATGATTGGTGAATCGCATGCAGAATGGTAACTTAGGTTCTTCCAGCCCTCTTGAGAAGGTGAAGGTCGAATTTCACCATGACGCTTGATCGGCTACCATGGCGTATCAACTAACCATTACCTATTGTTCTAGTCAACCTCCCTTTTGCCGGGTTTGGTCGATTAGACGGGAACACATCAATCGAATCCTGTCATCTACTTCCCTTTTCCTATTCGTCACTACCTTGGTCGAGATTGTGATAGTTAGCAGGGTTTGGTGTTGGCCACCACCAAACAACATTAGTCATGAAGGGAAATAAACAATACATGCAAAAACCCAATAATAGACATGCACAAAACCTAGGTCATCTCAAGTCAACTAACCATGGTTCCAACAACCCTAACTTGTGGGTTCTTAGCTACTCATAGCTAAGATAAAACACACAAAAATGCACATAATAGACAGAGTTAAGAGTTTTACCAATAACAATGAAGGAGATAGGCACCATACGTTGCAAACCCACAAGCTTTACTGATCCATAATGAGTACAAAGCAAGATTTGCAATCCCCAAAATGCGTTTCCCAAAATAGAACAATAATCTCCTCTAAAAACCTAAGAAAATCTTAAAATGTAATAGAGAGATGTATACTGTCCGAACCTCTTTCAAAAACCTAACTTAAACTATTTATAGTATTTACAAAACAACCCTATGAATTATGCAGAAAAGACAACTGGCATCTATTAATTTTCACAATTATGACTCGTAGGTTGGCATACGAGTCATTGTCGAGGTGTCTTATCATGTTCTTTGCATCTTGGACTGAACTGTTATGACCCATAGGTATAAGTCGTTACTTGAGCTATGACTCGTACGTTTGTCTCGTAGTCTTGGTCTTCAGCTTTTTTGGTCCAACATTTTGTCCCTCTGATTCTTTCTACGAGTCCACCTGTATGAGTCTTAGTGTCTTACGACTCGTAGGATAACCTCATAGGAGTGAGCTTCACTTGGCAGAATTCAGATTTATTGTCTTTGATTCCTTCTACAACACTACCCCATGACTCGTATCCTGAGCTATAACTCATACGTTGGCTCGTAAGGCCTGTGCTTTAGCAAAATTTTTAACTTTTCTTCAAAATCATGTCAACCTATCTTTTCTATAAGATAAACATAAAAACACATCAAAACACTAAAAAGTCACTTTAAGAACTCACAAAATCCCTTGTTTCAGGAACCAAATGTGCTATAATTTTACTACACATTAGTGTCGTGCTCGTACTACCATGTCTAGGGGTAGATATCTTGATCACCTTGCTAGGGGGTTCCATTCCCACATTACCATGTTGAGGGGTAGATACCTTAACCACCTTGTATACACCCATATTACCATGTTGAGGGCTAGATACCTTGACCACCTCACCGAGGGGGTGACATGCAATGGATTCTAAGTAGTAGTTGTTTGGTCTATGATTATTATCTCTTCCAACATGTAATCTATATTTGCAAGTTATATGATTTACAAACATGTTTTACCTCAAGAATTGATCATGTATGCCATATTGATATTATACTTATCCATTGCTTATGATTATTCATTTTGACTATGTTTCCTTCTTGTTGCATTGTATCCTACGTACTTAGTACATTCAAATATACTAATAAATATTCTATGCCTACATGATGTTACCATGTAGGAACTAGAGCACCTCTTGATCATCCTCCACGTGGCTAGTTTTGGCATTTCAAAAATAAGCTTTGGTGAGTCCTCAATTCCAGGGACATTAATTATGCTACTCTTACTATTGATGTCTCTTTATGTTGAACATTTGATACTATGAGCGTGAGCCTAGAAAGTGTCTTGGCTGCCACTCCTATCTATGTTTAGAGGTGTTGTTGGATAAATTGATGTACTTATACTTTGAGCTTTGACCCTTTTATGCTTTATAAGTATCAAGACTTCCCTTAGTACCTTTTCCCTTATATATATCTCTTACTGTTGTTATTTTGTTTCCGCGACCAAGGATGTGTGATTCATGTGCTAAGAGGCTTCTTTGCAGTTCTTTCGTGTTCCTCATTCACCGTGTCATGTCTAGGCCCAAGGTTTGGGTCATGACACATAGCTTTCTCTGACCCCACACTGATAACACATGAACTCTTTGTGGAAGCTATATCCTACTTCATCCATGTACGATTTGTTTTGACCTCTCTTTCCATTCACTCTGCAATCCTTGCAAATGGTTAATCTAGAAACATGCCCCTATGATGGTGTAAGCACAGGCCCGACTATTCTCATCAAGGGCATGATAGAAGATCTCCACCAAGGAATCATTAGCTATTTTGCGATCAGGGATGCTCCTCAAACATTTTGTGAACTTCTCCCAACAGTGCTTATTAATCATCAGGAAATTACTTGAAGTTGTTGATCTGGTCCTTCAACTTGAACTTCTTTGATCTAGGGAAGTACCTCTCCAAAAAGGCCTTCTGCAAGTCTACCCAACTGGTAATTGAACTCTGCGGGAGCTTAGATAGCCATAATATAATATTGCCCGTAAGAGACAATAGGAAGATGCAAAGTCCCACACCATCCATAGACAGATTTTGTGTCCCCATCACACTCTTACAGACAAATGCCACATTGTGTAGGTAGCTATGTGGATCCTCTGATGATAAGCCTGCAAATAGCCCATGGTCCTGTATTATTTGGAGTAACCTACTCGAGACTGTGAACTTTGTGTCTATTGGTAGTGGTGGCAATACAATAGCCCTAGTCACCTCCATAGCCATAGGATTTAACCTGTACTGATTTCGCTAGTAAACATTGGCATTGAAATCCTGATGCTATGAAATGTCCTCCAAAAGGGGTGGTATCTCATTCCCAACATCCTTGTTATTGCTCCTATATAGAGCTGCATTGGTCGCATTGTTGGCAATGTCTTAGGCAATTTTTCTTGAAGATCTATTGATTTCTAGATCAAATAGAGCTAAGGGATAGCCTTGACTCGGAGTGTTTGGCATACACTACTCATACACCGTGAAAAAGAACAAAAACAACAAACAAAAGTAAAATAAGGGAACTATGGATTAACACTCAAATTACTAATGAATTCACTAAGTCTAGCTATATTCCCTGGCAACAGCGCCAAACTCTTGATAACGCCCAAGTTACACCTCTTGTTTAGAGGATAAAGCGGTTGCTGTTAAGATATAGAACCTAACTAAGGTTAGGGTTGGTCCCACAAGAAATACGTAGATTCATGAAAATTCACCAATATGCAATCCGAGTAATTAACCGACTTAATTTTCCAAAGAAGGGGGTTTGCAATAATCAATGACAAAAGTAAACTAACTAACAATCATAAGAGAAAATCAATAATAGAGAGCAACTAGGGTATTGTGTTTCCTATAATTCCCCAACTCAGTATCCCCGGATAACCTAATTCTTATCTAGTATACAACATGCAGGACGATAATTTAAGTTCACCAAGCCCTTTGGTCAAAGGTGAGAGGAAAATTTCACTATGTGACTTAGCCCATCTCCATATTGTGCAATACTAACCATTACCTATTAGTCCTATTACAACCTCCCCTTGGCCCAGTTCGGTTCATTACTACCTTAGTGCAGTCAGTAACACTAGGCAGTTTCTAATGTTGGCCACATCAGAAAACATGCAAAACGAAGAGAGGTAACTAATACATACATATACACCTTCCAAGAATTCTTCTTGGTTCCCACAACCCTAGTTGTGGATTTAGCTACTCATGCTATGTGTAGATGAAAAGATTGTGAATAGAGAAGACATAATTAAATACTTACACAATAGATTTATGAAAAATCAATCCAATATCAATAAGAATCACAAGCTTTAAGATTAAATTCAACCACAAGTGTTCTCAAAGACTCTCTCATAATTTTCTCTCTCAAAATATTGAGTTCTCTGATGCTACCTTAAAACTTGTCAAAACCAATGTGTTCTTCTGACAATGGACGTGAACTGTTGAAAAATAACCTAAAAGATCTATTTATAATATTTGAAATTCAAACCTGAAATGACTTAGGAGAACTAGTCAGCATGCCTTGCGAAAGCTCTTTACGGCCTGTATTGAAGTTTACAGCTCGTAATTGGGGTCTTGTACATTATTGCTGGAAAACTGGACTTCCTCTTTACAACACCCCTTTACGACTCATAATTTGGTTTACGACCCATAAAAGGGGTTTTGTCTGATGAACATCAGAAAGTCTTCATTCTCTGATCCTTAGTACACGAAACCTCTTCTATGGCTCGTAAATTCTTCTACAGCTTGTTTGCATGTTCGTAAAGGTAACTTCAGAAACTTGGTCCCCCACTGGAATTCCATACGAAATCACCCTATGTCTCATAGAATGGTCTATGGCCTATAAGGTGCCTCGTACAATAGCAAATCTGCAGCAACTTCTGTAACTTCCCCTAAAATCATGGTAAAACCCACTAACATCACATTGAGAATACACAAAATCCTATTTTTTAAGCATAAAAAATGTTGTATTTTTGAAGTATATCAGAGTCCCTTTGCTCAATCTGCAAGCAAAAAATATAATGGTGGTGAGTACAGCAAAATATACCAGTAGGTTCAACTGACTGGATAAGAAAAATCAGCATGTAATAATTAAAACCCCTCTTACCTACATCAACATGGTTAGTACACAATATATATACACAAGAACAGATAAAAGGATCAAGTATAATTATGATGCAGTGCAATTTAAATGGATGAATGCAATGCATGGGATGGAAGCACAACTGTCATACAATTGGTGCATACATCTACCAAGCTAAGGCTACCATGTAGAATCCATAGGGTTCTCATCAGACCATATACCAAAATCTCAACCTCACCACTTGCCCATGGTTAAGAGGTACCACAATATCTCAATCTTTCCATCTACCCGTTTTCAAAGGGATTTAGAAGTTGTAAAATCTCCACCTTGCCACCATGGCCATGGTGAAGGGATTTTAAAAAAGGTGGTACAATATCTCAAAAAGGGGTACATCTCACCCTTGCCACCTGCCCATGGTCAAATGAGTTTAGCAAAAGTGGTACAATATCTCAATCTTGCCACCTACCCCTGGTGAAAGGGTGGTACAATATTATATATAATTGAATGCATGCCAATGCCATAATCAATATAACAAGACAACCAATAAATAACAAATCATAAAAACAAAAAGGGAATGTCAAGTGCCTTAACGTGTACCATAAGCCATCAATATGCCTTGAATCACTATAGGTCATCCATAACAATGTCACCAGACGTCACAAGTCCAAAAACGCGTACACGAGTCTCAGAAGGTATCTTAAGTACCACAAATTACCATAATGTTTTTCGAATGATATCACAAGTCTCACATTACAACAAGAACATACAAACATATCATTTATCTAATACATATCTCAATTGTCAACAATATCTCAATTACTCCAATTTCAATACAACTAATATCACGTTTTCACTAAAATACTATCGTACTAATCTAATTACTCTTGAAACAATCCAAATCTTCCAATTATCATGTAAAGATATCCAATAATCAAATGCAGTCCCAAAAAGGTTTACTGAACCTACTTCGATGTCAAAGTTGCACTTAAACAAAGATTTGATCACTCAACGCCTCAAAACAAGATCCAAATCAACTAGCCACTATCAAGAATTGATACTATACATCAGGAGATGAATTTTGATACCCATATTGGAATGAGTTAGACTTAGGGGTAAAGTGGTCAAAATTAGGGGCTAAATTTTAAAGTTCTTGAAACTGAAAATTGACTAAAGATTACTATTCTATGCGAGAAGAAAAGTTCATCAGAGAAAATATAGCTAAAATTGAGCTCAAATTAAAGGAGAAATCAACATTTAAAGTTTTAAATCAAAGTCATGGGAAACCCAATTTTAAACGTCCAAAATCATGAAATTAAATACAAAGTTAATTGATAAGTAATGGAAATTAATTAATTTGATGTTAAAAATACTTTCCAAAAAGTTTCCCCGGAAAATCTCTCTCAAAATCACCTTGGAAAGCTTGAAAGTGATGAATATGGTTAAAACTGGTGCTTTGATGACTTAAAAACTGACTCAGGCAAATACTACTCTGCAAACACGAAAAAGCCTCTGCAAACGTGGAGATCAAAATTCCAAGAACTCTGTGAACAGGTCTCCTCTTCCATACTTGCAGATTACATTGAGGAGCTACACCAGATTTTCTAAGATCAGCAAAACTAGCTATTGCAAATTCTTGGAATTGACCCCTGGGGTCTATTTGAAATCTGATACACATAAATGAGACATGTACTACTATCAGAAATAGCAAACCATACTTAACAGAAATATCAAATTTTGATTTTGATGTCTACTCGATACAGTTACCGATAAAGCTCGTTGAAACTAGTTAAAAATAGAAACATCCCTTCAATAATTCAAAAATTATAACAAGACCATCTCTAGTTTCACTTTCCGGAACTATTAGAACTATTGAAATGTCAATTAGAGCTTTCAAACTCCAAACATTGATCAAAGTCAAACCTAAGCTTTGAAATCACCTAAAAATGCAACTTTGGGTCCAAAATCCTTTTTTATAACTCTAAATTTAGTTCTGTAACTTCTCCCAGACCAAATTCAATGTTCTGAAGCTAATAGAGTCAAAAAATTTCTATTCCAACAATCAAAACTCAAAATGATATAAAAACTCACATTTTCAACCACTTAAGCTTTCATAAATGCAAAAACTCATATTTTCTCTTTTATAATGCTATTTCTCAATTCCAATAAACACATAGTTCAAAAGAGGTCCAAGGCAACTTACAAGAGGGTAAAATAGTAATTTTTATAGATTTGCTCAAAAATAATTGCCAAGGTCATTGTAGATATGCTTCAATGGTGTGTCCCTTCATTCTTGAATGATATGCACAAATCTTATTTGGATCATAGTATTTGGATTGAGTGTCTGGACTCAAAGTAGGAATAGGTGTGATATAGTCGAATTCCTTCAATCTTTCATAGAGTTGTGCGATGGGTTCAGCCAGAGGGGTGTAACTTTTGATAGTTTTTCTTTCAAAGTTGGGATATTTTCTATAATTCGATTATCAAGGAGGTGGAGATGAACATGTTTTAAAGTATGTTGTTTGGGTGTTATAGAAAGTAAAAGTGGGTTGTTGATATTGCGGAAAAGGGGTTTGATAAGGAGTAAATGATGGATAAAAGAGAGGAGATACAGGGTATGTTGTTGTAGGATAATGAGAGAGTGGTGGAGTTAATATTTGGTGTGTTGTAGGTGTTTTATGTGTCGTCATTACCAATCCACTTCTTTCTTCATTTGATTTTCAAGCATACCTCCAGGTAGCAAGGCCTTGTTAATAGCTTGCAAGGCCTCTAGATTGATAATTGTTGTTTTATGTCTTCTTCAATTCTTTCATCCAACTTTATGATGTCGGCGAAGCTCTTTTTGCCAGAAGCATCATTCTATCATAATAAGGCTCTTGGGCACGAATAAAATAATCTTTTATTTGAGATTCATCCATGGGAAATTTACTATAGCAGCTTCAGACCCCTATCTTATAGCATATTCTCAAAATGACTCACTTAGTTTCTTTTTTAGGTTATGAATATAGAACCAGCCTAGTTTGTTCTCAATGTTGAAGCCAAATCTATCAATAAAATCAGAAGGCAAATCCTCCCATCTTGACCACTTTTGTGAGTCTTGCTCTATATACGATGTTAGAGTTCACCTATGAGGCTTCTTATGAAGAACATTATTCTAATTTTCTCATTCCATCCAACTCCTATCAATTTATCATAACACATGCACAAATCAGCCTTGGGATTTCCATTACTATTATAAGTTCAAATATTGGAGGTTTGTATCCCTCAGGTAACTTAATATTTTGGTGCATACACAAATGTTCATAACTCATGCGAATTACCCCTCTATATTCTTCTACGTGTTGTACTCAATTGGTCAGCCTATCCAATTTCTTGACCAGCGAATTAAAAAATCTATCCTTTTGATAAGATCCTAATTCATGATAGGTATGGGTAAAAAGAGTAGTCTCTACATATATAAGATTATAGGCATGAGTTCCACAGGCATGAGCATATAAGATGTTAATGGCAGACTTAGGAGGCATAGCTGATGTGTTGTCAAAATACAACACATTTGATGCCCAAAACATAGGATTTTGTGTGTTGTCAATGTGACACTCATTGTTTTTGTGTGTTTTTATGTCTATTTTTGTAGGAAATACATGTTGGCTCAATTTTGGGAAAAGTTATAAATTTTGCTAATTTTTAGGATATATGGAACCCTCTATGAGTCGTAGTCCAGTCTATGAATCATAGAGGTGGTCTTGTATGTACTTACAACGTTCAAAAGAAAATTCTAAAAAGTTAAAGTACTATACGAGCCCTAGGTATAGGTCGTAAAGGGTGGTATACTAGCAAGTTCCAGTGTTGATCAAGATTGGACCAAAAATTGCAAATGTGGACAATGAAAAGGCAATACGAGTCGTAGACCAGACTATGACTCGCAGAGGTGTATCATAGTATTGAAATCCAAGGTGCAAGATGATGATCATGAAAGCCTGGCTCGTAGGGCACACTACAAGTTGTAACTATGGGCCATAGCGTACACCGACCAGTTTTTCCAATTAATTTAGTGACTCATTTGTAAATACTATAAATAGTATATTTTAGGTTTTTAGCAGTTTTGGATAGCTTTCAGAGAGGGTTTTACAAAGAGACTTAGAGAGCACGAAAGTTGAGAATAGTTTCCTAGGGTTTATCTTTTGAGACTCAATTTTGGAGATTAGATTCACTTGTGGATTCGTAATGATGTGATTCTAAATATAAAGTGAGTTTTGTTGTTCTTAATTCTCTTTGATTAAGTAATTTACTATGTCTTCCATATTCATTGTTTATTTGTTTTCCCAAGTTATGAGTAGCTAAACCCACAACTTAGGGTTGTGGGAACCATGAGAATCTAACTTAGAAAATCTGGATTATTTGCACTTCTTGAGTTAGCTATTTGCATGTATTAGCCATTTCGCTTCATTTTGGATGTTGTTTAATGGTGGCCAACATTAGACCTCGCCTAGTGTCATGATCCCAATCCAGGTAGTCATGACAGAAAAAAGGAATGGTTAACAGAATTTGATGATGTGCTCTCATCTAATCAGCCGAACCCAGCCAAGGAGTGGTTGACTGGGATAATGGGTAATCGTTAGTTTGGCATGCTATGGAGTCTGTCCAAGTTCCATAGTGAAATTCGACCTTCACCTTCAGAAGAGGCCTGGAAGAACCTAAATTACCATCCTGCATGCTAAGTCCTAATTGAGTGTTGTGTTATCCAGGTAGATTAAGTTAGTGAATTATGGGGAACAGAATTACCCAAGTTTCTCACAAATTTTATTATTTCTCCGTTTCACTAGTTTAGATTAATTTTCAACAAATCATTCCGAACCCCTCCCCTCTTTTTAGAGAATCAAGTAGTTGTTGTTTGAATTGATTATTGGTAAACCAAGTTGCTAAAGTACCATATTCCCTGTGGGATTTGAACCTAACCTTTGTTAGGTTTTATACATGGAGGATCGCTTTGACC
The DNA here is from genome assembly GCA_011800125.2 of Solanum clarkiae. Lineage (NCBI taxonomy): Eukaryota > Viridiplantae > Streptophyta > Magnoliopsida > Solanales > Solanaceae > Solanum > Solanum clarkiae. Next base: position 40,732 of record JAABOM020061876.1, read on the forward strand.
TTGAAATAGGGCGTATCTTGAGCATTCATCAAGAAAAATGGCATCGTTGTCGGGGAATATGGCGATACTTTGATTTAGTTTCACTAGTAGTGTAATTCAAGTGTTAATTTCTTAGTTCTCTTGTATTTTACTTTTGTTTCTATTTTTGTTAGTTTACTTCCTTTGCAGGGAATACTAGGTGTGTATGCCCAATACAAGGAGTCAAGCCATTTCCTTAGCTCCAATTGATTTAGAGAAACAAAGTGTTGTAGGGAGAATGGCTCAAGCGAATGTTAACATCATAGTGAATGAAGCTATAAATCAGAATGATGATGTTGTGGATAGGGACGACAATCCACCACCACAGGAGAATAGGCTACAACATAGGGACATAAATTAGAATGCCTATGGATAGAACTAATATCGATTGAATCCCATGGAATAGATGCTACTAGAGCTATAGTGTTGCCACCATTATCGGCTGACACTAAGTTCACGGTGTCAATTGGGTTACTCCAAATGCTTCAGAATCATGGTTTATTCATGGGTCTACCTTTCGAGGATCCTCATAGCCATCTACATAATGTGGCATTTGTGTGCAAGAGTGTGATGGGTACGTAAAATCTTTCTATGGATATTATTGAGTTGCATGTGTTCCCTCTATCTCTTACTAGTAATGCAATAGTTTGGCTATCAGAACTCCTACAAAGCTCAATCACCAGTTAGGTAGAATTGTAAAGAGCCTTTCTAGAAAGATACTTTCCAAGGTCAAAGAAGCTCAAATTGAAAGATCAAATTAACATTTTTGAGCAATTGTTGGGTGATTCCATTAGCACAATGTGGGAGAGATTTAAGAAGTTCTTGAGAAGTGGTCCAGACCATAAGATCATGGATGATGCCTTAGTGGAGATTTTCTATCAAGCTCTTGATAAGAATAGTAAAGCTTGTGCCGGTACCATTATGGGAGGCATGTTTTTGGATCAACCTTTCCCAAGGATAGTAGAAAGAATAGAGCAAGTAGTCAAGACCAACAGAGCATGGGGGCAAAGGGAGAGAGCTTCTATAAGGAGTTCATGTGTGGTAAATGTCAGTTCGGATAAAGCTAAGATCAACGAGGAGATTATGTAACAATATGCTCAACTCCGCACGAGTATGAAATTGGTGGTGAAGCAAAATGAAGAAAGAGTTCATGTTGTAGTTCACCAACCTCCTAAAGTGCCCATGTAAGACGAGCATTATTATGATAAGGACACTTGCTTTGTTAGAAACAAAGCAGTGGGTTTTCGTAACAATGCCCAAGGGTCCAATTCAGACTATTGGCATCAAGGTTCTGGAAACCAAGGTCGGAACTATAACGGAGAGGGTGCTTATAGAGATAACTATGGGGGTTATTTTGAGAGAGATAGAGTTCTTGAAACTGAGTGGATAGAAGAGACGGATATAGAAAAAGTCCTTATGTACCACCTCACAATCGTGATACCAGGCTAGTAATTGAAGAAATGAAGAGATGTTTGACTGATTGATGAAAAAGGCTAAAACACAAGATGAGACTGTAAAGGGGATGAAGTCTGATATTTCAAGTAAAAACTAGAAAATAGAGTCTAATAATTAGAAATTAGAACAACAATTCGACCAAGTGTTTACACAATTAAAGCAATGCCAAAAGGTACATTGCAAAGCAATATAGTTCAAAACCCAAAAAATGATGGGCATTGTATGGCTATCACGACTAGGGGTGGTAAGAGTACCATTGATCCTCCAATTATGGTAGTTATGGATTATGGGCATGAAGAGATAATTATGGAAAAGGTTGTGAATGAAAGAGAAGAAGGAAACAAGGATGGGGTAAGCAATTAAATGGCTAAGGAGCCAGAGAAGGGTAAGACCATCCTAAGGCCTCCTCCTCCTTTTCCACAAAAACACCAGCAAAAGTAGGAGGATGGTAAATTCAAGCATTTCCTATCTATATTGAAGCAATTGTCCATCAACATTACTTTTACTGAAGCATTAGAGAAAATGCTCAATTATGCTAAATATGTGAAAGAGTTGGTGACTAAAAAGCAACGGTGAGCTAAGAGCTTTTACAAGCGCTCCAACATTATAGTGTCATAACCACCAAATATTTAGTCTAGAAAAAGAAAGATCCTGGTACATTACCATCCTTTTTACCATTGGTGACATAGAATATGCAAGAGCATTATGTTATTTGGGAGCAAGTATCAATTTGATGCCTCTTGCAGTATTTAAAAATCTTAGTTTAGGTTCTTCTACTCCTACGAGAATGAGGTTATTAATGGCTGATAGAATTATCTAGAAACTTGAGGGAATACCTTACGATGTGTTAGTCAAAGTGGATAAGTTCATATTCCTAGCGAATTTTGTGATTCTTGATTGGGAAGTTGATTTTGAGGCCCATATTGGTGGATATGTATTCAGGGCCAACTCAGCTCTTTAGGGTGAATGATGGAAAAGAGGTTTTTAACATTCACCAATCTATGAAGCAACCGAATGAACTAAAGAGTGGATTTTGGGCTGTTGAGGAATTTTGAGCATTCAAGATGGTTAAGTTGTGTCGCGACATTAAATCAGGCGCTACTTGGGAGGCAACCCAAGATATTTAGATGTTTTGTGTCATGCCCCAAAGTCCCATTAGGGCTGATTGGCACCTGTTGCTGATGGGGCATTGGGAGAACCAACCTGTATCTATGTGTTTTCTATACCTATTATAAGAGATTTCTACCTTTGACATGCCTTTAAGCAGATAAACAATGATAGCTAGCCAAAAGAAATGCATATGACTTGGTCGTTGGGGCCACGGTATTGAAAGTATGAGACATGACCACACTTTACTTTGCATAGTCCATAAAGCCTCTAGTTAAAGAAAAACATCTGATAAGGGTCGGGTAAGGCCCCGCCTCAACAAACTGCGCAATAAAAACACGTAAGATCTGGACATATACAAAGCCCCAAAGAAACCTGGAGCTTGGTGACAGTTGAATGTCCTGTACTTCTATTGGAGAGATCTACTAGCACCTGTACCTGCAGCATTAAATGCAGGTCCCCCGTAAGGGATGTCAGTACGGGATAATGTACTGAGTATGTAAGGCAGGATATACTGTATATAAAGTAACGGCTCAAATGAAACCATGCATCTGTTGAAGATCATGGACTACCTTTAGTTATATTGTGGAATCATGTACTTTATGTCCTTTATATTACTTTACCTTTACTATAAAATTTGTAGTGTAAACTTTGAGCACAGCTGTAAAACAAATGACCAACTGATTAGTGGTGAAACTGTATTGGGTTCCTCCCTGGATAGGTTATACTGAACCCCTCGACTACCCCCTGTTGATAGGATCGTCCCTAGCTATGTTCTATCTTCACCACTCGGGCTACCACCTACCAAAAACTGTTTACTTTATCTTTCAATTACCTATGAGATGATTCTTTTGGTGGCCATAATATTAGGGCTATAGGACTGTATATGTAGCATGTGACATGTGGATAATCACACAAGACAACATGACAATGAAAAGAGTACATTACACAAATGATGAAATACGTATGAAATGGACAACTCGTGAACTTTATCTAGTAACAAGAGCTCATGTAACTTGGTATCCAAACATGTATGCAAATTTGAAAGTGACTATGTATGGAATCATATGAACATGTACAAGAATGGAGACATGGTTAATAGTGTGTCGGAATTGGTGAATGCCTCTATGTACCAAGGAGAGATCTATGATTCATGCCAAGTGATACGAAATCAAATAACCTTACATACCTCGTCGTCGGACCTTGTTACTACCTCGAGATAATCTTTCCTTCCTCCAAATACTTATCTACAATATAATAGGTGATAAAACTATCATTAACAGCCAATAAATACATCTTGGTAGCCTAATCACATAACAAAACAACACACGGGCAGTAAGCTTTTAATTAGTGACGTCATGGTGTTTTGTCCAACCATTTCACCTATAACCGTATTTTCAAACAAAAATTCTGATGTATATGTCATATACATATTGTTTCAGCCTCTTCACATTCTTACAACAGTCCACAAAGAAAAACACATCACAATTCCACACACTCTAAAAATGGACAGCATAACGTTACCTTCCCTCGCTACATTTCAACGTCGACAATTC
>JAABOM020061877.1:0-10666 GCA_011800125.2 Solanum clarkiae
TTTGAATTTTGAAAATATAACAAATATCAAATATAAATTAAAACTTTTCCGTCTTTTTGAAAAGGGAGGCCTCGAAATCCGACGGATAGATTCATCATTGGCGACGTTTAGCAAATAATGAACTCAAAATTTAACATGTAACGAAGACAAACATAAACTAACTTTTTCCGTCTTTTTGAAAAGGGAGGCCTCGAAATCCGACGGATAGATTCGTCATTGGCCACGTCAAACAAATAATATGTTCTAATAACAGAATTAAATAAACAAACAAATTCAACAATGCTTCAAATATCATATGAATAATGCTAAAATGTCCAACTTAATGAACAACAAATAACATAAAATAATCACCAAGTAATAAATATGACATAAATATAAAAGTAAACTAATAGACAAATAACATCATGACAGTCAACTAAATAAAGACAAACTAAGAATATAAAAATAACAGCATACAAATATAAAATAAATTAAATCAAATCTCAGTAATTATAACCATCACAAATCAAGAAAATCAGTAAAAAGAAATATAAACAACAACAATGTAAAATAATAATAACAATTAGTATGAAAAATGAGAACAAAACAATGATGAATATTAGTTATCGGAACATTACCAGATCTCAAGAATAACTAATGAAGTCACTGATTTTGAGAGAGAATCGGAGCCTGGGGTATTGTCGAGTTGTGAATTTGATTGTGGGATCTTCGAGCTCGTCGGCTATGGAGTTACTGTTGTTTTGCTCGCTGGTGGGGCTATCTCGCGGTGTTGTGGCGGCTGGACAGTGGAGGGTATCACCGAAAAAAGGAGAAAACGGGAAGAGAAACGACGAAAGCGTGGCGGGTTGCTGTTTTGACGTGGTGGTGGTGGTGCGGCGGTGGTTTGGGGTGATTTTGGGTCGAATTTGGGACTATTTTGTGGTGGTTTTTCGGCTGGCTGACCCGTGCTGCTGCATTTTGGGTTGTTTTGGGACTGTTTTGGGCTATTTTCTGGCGAGAAACAGAGAGAGAGGTCGATGGTGGTTATTTGTGGTGCGGCGGTGGTGGAGACGACATGAAGAAGGAGATCGGAAAGGGTAGGGTGGCTTTGAAATGGTGTGTTGAGGTTGAAAAATGAAAGAGGGGAGGGTGTTCTTCAGAGATAAAGGGTCGTTTGTGAAAAGAAGAAGAGGAGAACATTTTCGTGTGGAAAGGAAAGAGAGAATGGAAAAGGAAGAGACATGTGGGTCCCACGTAAAAGAAAAAGTAAAAAATAAAAAGTAAAAAGTAAAAAGTAAAAAGAGAAAAGGAAAAAGGAGGGGACACGTGGGGTCAGGAATATATAAATTTGAATTTTACAAATACACGATAAATTAAATCAGATCAATTAACATATAGAAACTAAGTTACATAACATCAAAAAATAAAATAATAATAAGAAATGCTAAAAACACACAAATATTTGAGTTAGATTGAATATTAAAATACCTATTTTTTAACCAAAATAGGCTATAGGCCGGACAAAATTGGGTGTCAACAGTTACTATTTAAGATTAAGTAGGAAGTGTTCAACAAATCTCAAAATTAAAAAAGGTGATAATTTTGACTAGTTAAGGTCAAAGCATATGCTAATTAGGAATTAAGTTAAGCAGAGCGTGAAATTATCTTTTTGAAAGATGATTACCATATTCTACTTGATTTGATAAATTTTTTTTTAATAATCCCTTCCATTTCAACTTATTTGGCTTATTTTGATTTGACAAAGTTTTGAAAAGAAAAATTAATGTAATTAAACAAATATATGATATGTATTGATATTATACAACTATAAAAATTATAATTTATAGTTATAGATAGGGTTTTGTTGCTATAGTTAGGGTTTTGTTGTTATTTTCTCTCTTCTCTCTTCCTCTCTCTCGCCTCTCGCCTCTCTCTCTCCAATTTCTTGTCAAATATACAATTACATATGTATACCAGCTACGTATATATAATTATTTTGACATATATACATAGTCAATTCAACAGATATACATATACAATTCGTCTCTCTCCACTCTCTGCCCCTTCTCGCTCGCCTCTGATCTCCTCCCACTCTACATATATACAATTATGTGTATGCTTATGTATATTTTTATTTTAGAATCTGTAGTAGCTCTGTAGAGATGACTTCCAGATCCTAGGATGGATTGTTGTTGGCTTGGTTTGTACGTTGGATGCTATCGCTGCTTAGCTAGTAGGGCAGGTACCGTGAGTATTGGATCGGCTTGCCTGTAGGTGGGATCTAACAGGCGTCATCATGACCTGAAAGGTCGAGTCGTGACATTAAATTACGATACCAATCAATTAAATATCTTGATTTTTTAATTATTATAATTATAATATTATTTTTTGAATAATTTATAAATACATAACATACTCAAAAGAAAAATTAAGCTAAATTTATTAAAACAAAGAAAGTATTATATTAAATATAAATAGAGGAGAAGGGCAAATTGGTTAACTGATTGACCTAAGCTCCTCTATTCACTTCACTTCTATATAAAAAAAAAAAAAGAAAAAATTTACAGAAATACACCTCTTTTCTTTATATAATTACATGTAGTCCCATTTGTCCCAAAATATTACGGAAATTCCCTTTTTCTCTTCTCTCTCATGTTTATTGATACAAATAATATTCATTCCCTAAGCGAATGATGTCTAACTGACACCTATTAGTAGGTATCAGTCTAGTATTTTCAATCAATTAAACAATTAAGGTAGTTTAAATTTTTTTTTTTTTGAATTTCTCTTCCCCAAATAAGGGGTATATGAGAAGTTTCCCCCTTTTTCTCTTTTCTTCTTCACGAGTCGATCCTAATTTTTTCTCTCAAATTTTTGCGTCAATGAAGCCTATTAAAAAAAATGGCATCTATTCACCCAGCTGTAGAAGAAATTTTAGCAACACATTACTAAATTTCGACTCTATTAGCCACCACGAAGGTTCTAAACCAACGGAAGGATTCATATTACTGGCGAACAAGTCGATGTTTTGGAAGATGTCCCTGATGACAATGGAGGTAAGAATAATAAACGCTCGATGGAGAAGAAGAAGAAGTCTTCTAAGGTTGAAGCTTCGAAGGCGAAAAAGATGAAGAAGGTTGTTGCATCCATATACAAAATCCGTAGTGGTGAATGGTCTTTCAAAAAAAAGGAAAAAAGTAGTACTGTTGGTAGTCTGGCCGTCTCTGCCAGAGGTTCAATTTTTATGGCGTTTTTATTTTGTACATTATTATTGAGTTAGTATTTCAACCATCTTTTTTGTATCAAAAAATATGGTGTTCTTTTTCTGTTAAATATTACTGCAATATTTTACTGTGAACGAGTAACTTTAGTTTTAGTTTTTTTTGTATCGTGTAATGGTTTGAGCGGTTGTTATTGTGGTGCAATTCGTTGTTGTATCAATATCTATGTGCTAGCACTGCAAAGAGATTATTGCTTATGCTAGTAACCCATTTTTGTATAAAAAAAGATATATGTATCAACTGTTTGATTTGTGTGAAGATATTAGTTGATTATGAATCTTATATTACTTAGTTTCTGCATTTTTTTGTATCATCAAGCACACATATATCATGTTATGTTTTTTCTTGAAGAAGATGAAATGATTGTTACACCATGAGTGGCAATGTCCAATTTTGTATCATAAAACATATATGTATCATGTTGTTCCTTTTTGGTGAAGAAGCTTGAGTGTTTATATCAGAGTTGTTTATCTTTTTCTGTATCCATCAGTCCATATAACATGCATATTTATTATGTGATACTGCTATAGAATCAATTTTTTTGTATCTGTACCATTTAAGTGGTTCTTTAGATGACATAGGAGACCTTTGATACAGAATAACAAGTAGATGTACATTATTATATCAATATCATCATATGTTTCTTGTTTCAATGTGGGGTTTTAGCTATGCTATTAAATAGGTTTCAAGGCATTCTTTAAGATTTGGTGTCAAGTACAATAGTGACTTTGTAGATGACATAGAGATATCTATTGAAAGTCAAGCATTTGAAAAATATTTCGTGGGATAATTTTTGGCAGATATACTAGAATGCCTATGTGTAATTTTCAGGGACATATTATGACGTGTTTATTGTTGTTGGAGATTGAGCAAGACAATTCAGATGAAATTCACATTAGGCACGGGAATGGCACCGTTCTTCGGTTCACTAGGAGAGATTTTTCAATCATCATTGGATTGAAGTGTACCAGGAGCGTTGAAGAGTTTCAGTACACAGATGAAGAGCCAGCAGACTAATGTGGACGTACTTTCCTGGCATCTATGTATCTGTCAAGAAAGACTGATTCGCTGATTGTTTTTTGATGGGGGAATGGGATAGCACTGACGATGCTGTACGAATGGTCATTTTGTACTTTATCCATACGTTTGTATATTCTCAATTACCAGAGCCTTTATACCGGCAAATCACTTTCACATGGTTGAGGATGGTAGCTATGTAAGATTTTTGTGGGGGCAAACTGCATATGAAAGATTGATTGAAGTTCCGGACAGGAATTCACAGTAGGTAAACAACTTCATCGTTTCTATGGCATGCCATATGTAATTAATGTTTGGATGTACGAGTATGCAGCGGAGGTTGATCAAGATGTTACCTGAGAGAGGGAAGCAAATTCTTTAGGATTTTAAACTGGCGAGTCATAGGTGAAAGGTCAAGTTTTCGTAACCTCATGTCGACCATGTTTACTGAAGTACGCATAGCTAAACTTATATATCAATATTTTTTACTAAATTTATATTCTGCATATTGGAACCAATATCATAATAGTTTATATAATTGAATGATACACTTATAAATATTCTCAATTATAGCTCTGGTATTGTATGACACATACTTCTGTTTCTTGAAAAATATTTACTTTGTATCAACTAACTATATATAATGGTGATCTTTCTTATCCGCACATCATGACACAAAATAGATAAGTCACATGTATCAGTAGCATGTATATGCCCATAATCTAATGGGTTAGTATCAGTATTGCTGCACTTGTACTATTATAAGCATTTTTCTCTCAGCATTTGCAACCTGCAACATTTTTTATATTTTTGTATTGTATGATACACATACAATTTTTTTTTATCAACAAGTTACAAGTACACAAGTTAACATGCATTAGTTACCATGTCTATGTCGATCACTTAATTACTATCAGTATTCCTGTACTTGTAGTAACATAAGATTTTTTATCTCAGCAGTTGTTGCTTGCAACATTTACAGTTATGTATTGTATCATACATATACAAATTTTTTGTATTAGCTTAACCATTACAGTGGTGCATTTTCCTTATCCTCACATTATCAGTTAGCATGTCTATGTCGATCACTTAATTAGTATCAGTATTCATGCACTAGCAGCATGATAAGTTATTTTTCTCTGTGTGACTGTTTCCTTTTTTTTCGCCTCTAGAATGGTTGTTCCAACCTAACTCCTGTACAGAAGATGAATTGAGAGCGTTGGAGCTTCCAGCTCCAACATGCCTTAGTAAAATGGTGTCGTTGAGGTATGATCGCCCAAGCAGTTCAAATGTGCAGACACAACAGTAGAGAGATAAAGATGTGCTGACTGGTTTTGAGGATTTCAATACAGAACCACTAGAACACATCCTAAAAACGGTCTAAGCGCGTTGCTGATTCAAATTCACTTGAACCTCCTCCTAAGAAGAGGATTGATCAGGGAAAAAAGAACATGTCAGTACAAACCTGCAACAGTAAAAGGTCAGTTTGACGTGTATCGGTTCCGAAGGAAGCTACAAAAACTGCTAATCAAACCAGTAATGAAGGTTCTACCAAGTGCGACGAGGGTGGAGACGTGAACGATGTGAAGCGTTTTTTGAAGAAATATGCAAGTATCAGTTGTTCTTTGTTTGTTTGAACATGATCACACGAAATAAATAGTTATATTTGTGTAATTCCCTATTGAAGGTTGCACGAAAATTCAAGTCCCTTGATCGAAAGCTTGTTGCATTGGAGGCGTTGATAAAAAAAACACACTGAGACAATCAGTGTTGTAGGAAACAAAGTCCATGCAACCGAAGAGGTAGTAAATCCTACATGGATTTTTTTGTTATTTTTTATGCCATTATTTATGACTTTTTTTGGCAAAAAATATTTTTAAGGAGATGGACAATCAAACGGATCATACTGGGGCAGCTAATTTTGATCAGGCTGTTATTGACGATTCGCTAGATGGCTCAGTCATTCGGCCTAAGCAACCAACTGAAGTAATGGAAGATGTTGTGCAAATAACTGGACCCCCGAGGTATTTTTTTTCTTCATATTCCTCAAATTTTTTATTATGTTTTTTCACAAAATCCCTGCGGGGGACTCATAATGCCCATGCTGATAAACAAACCTCATTTATATTATCATCCATATTTATTTATATTTTGTATCAAAACCACACAGGGTGAATCACATGTTGCAGTAGCAGAACATGATGTCTATGCTGATGGAGATATTCACCCAGACAGAACAGTCCAAGCAATTCTCAGTGAAATTTCAAAAGAGGTGTTAGAACCTGACAATCCCCCAGAGGACGTAGGTGGTTTAGATGTTGAAGAATCAACTAAAGTTGACTAAATTATTTTGAATATCTATGATAGTTGAAGTTATTATTTTTTGCATGTTTTCTCATACATATTATCTTTGTTGACTAGGGAGATATTTTTGTCAGTGTTTTTTTTCCTGAAGGGAAACTGTTTTTTTACAAAATTGTTATTGATACGTTTTGTTGTACTGATACATTTGTACAAATATGCTTGATTGATACGTTTTGATTTATTATGATACATAAAGGTGTCGTTATTTTTATATATTGACACATACTATCTCACGTAATACATTAGATCTAATGCATAATACGTTAAATATTACTGATACATTATTTAAATAGTATGTATACGTTATTCCACAGCACTGATACATATTTTATAAAGCTTATATTACTTTTGATACAGTCAATATTTTCAACACCCATATTAAATTACTTCTTATGTACCATTTTTTCTCCCGCACAGAGTAAGGATGAAATACCTAGCCTTGTGCCTACAGAACCCCCTTTGGATGTTGTCAATGCAAACATCAATGACCTAAAAGGTCAAACTGATGCAACAGAAAATGCATCTTTACAGGGGGTCACCCATGTTGATTGTGTTACGTATGATTCACAGGTACAGTTATTAAGGTGTCCATTTATATGATACATATTTTAACTCAATCCTTTATTATTGGGTTGGCTTACTATATGTTACAATATTAATATTTTTTCAAATTCACAAACTAAAGATTGTTGCACCAGAGAAAGATGCAGCAATGTCAAAACAAGGTCGGGGGGAAGCGTGCCACTCAGACATATAATAGAGGAGCAACAGAACAACAGCATGCCTTCAAAGCATGATACAACTGTAATTTTCGATGCTATCATATTCTATTTTTTAGAAATATTTTGCATAACTAGTTCGCTGCTGACGTTGCGTTATGATAATTTTTAGGACTCGACCACCTCAACCACAGTCTCTGAAGGCACTTATGAAGCATTGAAAATGTTCAACAAAACATTTGGTGATCCTGCGACACCAACACCTTTCAATATAGGAAATCCAGATGAAAACACATAAAAATCTTGGTGGATTCAAGATAGTCAACTTCCGACAATTCTTCCGACTAAGCAGATTATGACAAAGGGCCCAACTAAGGCAGATGCAGGGTGGACAAAAAAACCCTCAAAATAGAAGCAATCCCCGTTCGTAAATGAATTTGGGTCTACTGATAAGGGAAAGGGGAAGATGGCATACACGTTTGAACAAAAATATCTATTTGATGGTTTTGGGATTTGTTACAATCCTCATTTGGATTTACTTACTAATTTTGAAATTTGGATTGATAAAGGTCTTCTAAGGTTCCATGCGCAAAATTAAGGACTTGGCCCCTGCTATATGTTGCGATATTCAAGTTTACAATTTGATTTTTCTGTTTTTTTAATTTTTTCTCCCCCACACATCTGACAGTATTTTTTTTATATAAGAAACCAAAGGATCAACATTACTACCAAAGAAGTATTCCCCTTCCTTATGAATACTTCAAATTTATTGTTGCAACTCCTAGGAATAAAAACTGGTTCTACATAATGTCGCAGAAGAATTCTCCCTGAACTGATGAGGTGTGTGTCTTTAAAATTGTACTTTTATTCTTAAGTATACATGACTGATATCAAATTATATTAGCTGATACAAATCATGTAGTAGGAATATATGTCATAGTATCTTTTTTACTTGTATGAGCATTGTCTGATACGTCAACATTGTCTTAGCAGAATATGCAACACTGCCTCGTCCCCTTCTTTTACTAATTATAATTTTTTCTATTTTTTAAATAGATTCTTATAATTTTTTATATTTTGGAACATTTTTTTTTGTCCGTTCATAGATGTGATATGTTATTACCTTCGGAAGAAGTCGAAGTGGTAGTACAGCAACCACTACTGATACACAACAGTATAATGTCACTTCAAAGATTATATCAATATTGCGTACACTCGATACTACTCAAGGTCAAAGCAAAATCTTTGCACGCAAAAAGACATGGCGCGAGGGGCTTTTGTAGCTGGCCGAGAGACATCGTTGATTGGCATTTAAAATGGTCATTCCATCCATGCTGCAACGCCATGGAATCTGGTTGACGAGTCTACATTCCTGTGAACTGCATCGGGGAATATCACTAGGTCTTGGCGGTGATTGTTCTCAAGAAAATATTGATATGGGTTTATGATTCATGCCTGGGGTCAAAGAGGAAAAATGCATGCGACGAGGTCAAAAAATCGGCAATCATCTTGCCTACTTATCTGGAGAACAGTGGGTTTTTTTAGAAGACTGAGCGGACGGATTGGAGTTCACTGGATGCGCACAAGGACAAAAAAACTGGTTGTCTTCTTGGTCAACAGCATGCTTTCCGTGTTGAGTTTGTTCAAGGAATTTTGCAACAAAAATGCGATAGCCTGTTAGTATTTCTACTTTAATTTTTTTAACATATTGGCAGCTACTACTATTGTTTAATATGTTTATTTAATTTTTTCGCAACGACTATGATATTTTTGTATCTGCTTTTGCCAAATATCTCAGTGGTGGAATTTCACTCCAAGCAGTTCATATTAATGTCGATTACTTGTGGAGGAGGTATGCAACATTATTATGAAAATATAGAAATGAAAAGGCTAAAGATGGATATCAAAGTGAAAATGATGATCCACCGAGGCCGAGGTTGTATCACACACCTCCCGATAAAGAGAAAGTTATTGATGTAGATTAGTAGTATACTTTTGCCTTTTTGAGTACATTAAACAGATTTTTTGAGTTACAGTACCCCCGAACAGTTGTGGTTGTCTTTAGTATGTCATAATGTAAATATTCTGGTTAATTTATAATGCTTTTGTAGGTTGTAATTTGTTGGTACTAAAGCTTTTCTGATGAAAGCAGTACCTATTATATTTTATAAATTTTTAAGTACCAAGTAACTTTTTCGGAAGCACAAGTCTGATACACATATTTTTTTTTTGCATTTTAATATATTCACTGATACGTTAGAGACACGTACAAGTATAAATTCACAGAATTAAAATTGTATCATATATTTATGTGCTCAAATTTCCAGTAGAGGTCAATTTACCCAATAGTTGCATCACACATTAAAAAGTAAGCGCAATGTACGTATCAACTGTTGGCTTCATAGGTTTACTGATACGACTAATTACACATTCAATTATGATAAACTTCTTGTATCAACACAAGTGCGATACACTTTTTTTATATTGACTGATACAAATAATTTATACATACAAACATGATACATATAAATATATTTTGGAATCGTCATCGAATGAATGATACTTTTATTATATTCACAAGGCCAATTTTATATTTCAAAATTTTTAATACTGGATAGATTATAATTGTATTACTCCATACACATTTCTATTATGACAAACAACCAAAACATAAAATATTTTTTTTTCCTTCAAACTTCAAATCCAAGATAATTAACCATGCAATTGTATCATGTGTCTACTACACATCAAAAATGATAACAAAATATTAATATGTACTTTTATCCCTTTGAACATGAATCATTCTCCATTAATGTCACACAAAATATCAAGTCTTCTATTGTTATCCACAGTAATCCCAAAAATATTTACTAAACCTTTGGAAAGAGTGTGCATGTCCTTTTATTGTGTCCTTTATGGTCACATTGTCCACAATAAGTAGTGGTTACTCTTGTATTTTCCCCAGGATTCTTCTTCATAGCCTTCTTTGGTTGGCCAGGCAACCTCTTGTACTTTTGGTGGCAGCATAATTTCTTTATAGTCTTCCTTGGTTTGAACGGCGGAAGTATATTTAATTTATTATTTTAAAAATAATTTATGTCAATTCAAACATCAATTAACTGTTATCTAAAATTGCTTAATTGTTTTAATATAAATATTCCATCTGCTTATATCCTCAAATTAGTTAAAAGTCCAGTCAACCACTAGGTCAATATACATTAATAACTATTATACATTTACAATTATCTACCAACTAATTTACATTTTCTCCATCCTCTTTCAATTTCAGCAAAATTAATTTCATTA
>JAABOM020061878.1:0-10665 GCA_011800125.2 Solanum clarkiae
GAGGTGCGAGAGGTTGGTTTTGGGAGATACTCGGAGGGGTAGAGGTAGACCGAAGAAGTACTGGGGGGAGGTGATTAAACATGATATGATGGAACTTGATCTTACTAAGGACATGACCTTAGATAGAAAAAAGTGGAGGTCGCGAGTTAGAGTAGCAGGCTAATGTAGGGGTTTTTCTGTCATGTGTTTGCTTTACTTGTTATATTATGTGTTAGTTTATCTTATTTACATACTTTCATTATTAGTCGCTCTTTTCTATTCCCTTCCCCTCCTTCTTTCATATCTAGTTCTTCTTGCTTACGGGTTTTGTGACGAGGGTTCCCAGGAAACAGTCTCTCTACTTCTATGGTAGTGGTAAGGTCTGTGTACATTCTACCCTCCCAAGACTCACTTGTGGAATTTTACTGGGTATGATGTTGTTCTTGTTGTTGATGATGTATTTTTGTGTTTGTTTTGCAGGATTTCAGGGTTGGAACAATGTTTGGGCACAATATGCAGAAGTTGCTGAATTTGAAGATCCATGAGACCCTTTATGGGTCGTAGAGCATTCTACGAGCCATAAAGGAGGTTTCATGTACAATTCTAGTGAAGGGTGTTTTTCTAAAATTGGGTCTACGAAAATGCAGAAGAGTCGTAGACCAAACATACTGTGAGGATCATAGAATAAGGTTTTTATGAAATTTCATCAAACGAAACCCCCTACGGACCATAGAATCTTTTTTGGGTCATAGAGCACTATCATAGAAGCCAAGTCTAGAATTGAAGCAACAGTTCATGAAAGCTTGACTACGAGCCGTAGACTTTTATGTGATCCGTAGAGCATCTTGTAAAGCCTACCAACCTAATTGTTCTATTTTATTTTGAATTTGTATTTTAAACACTATAAATAGATTTTTAGGTTGTTTTTTATAGAGAGTTAGAGCGAACGCCAGCGATAGTTAGTATAGAAAAAGTAGAGAACAAGGGAAAAACATTAGAGAGTTCGAGAAATATTTGTAAACTTTAATTTCATCTTCTAATTACAACCTTGTGATTCTCATTGAAGATTTGGATTTTCTTGTGCTTAATTCTATTATGTAAGTTCTCTATTATATTATTCAAATTCATAAGTCTTGCATTTATACCGATCATGAGTAGCTAAATTGATAACTAGGGTTGTGGGAACCATGAAGAACTAACAAGGTAAAATAGGATAATTGATAATTCTTGGAAAGTGTGTATGCATGTATTAATTAATTCTCTTCATTTTGAATGCTTTCTAGTGGTGGCCAATATTAGAACTAGCCTTGTGTTACTGACTGGACCAAGATAGTAATGAATAGGAAAAGAGATTAATTAACATGATTCGATTGATATTTCTTGTCTAATCAACCAAACCGGGCCAAAGGGAGGTTGTACTGGGACAATAGGTAAGGGTTAGTAAGATCATATTGCGGGGATGGACTAAATCACATACTGAAATTTGCCTTTCGCCTGGGCCAAAGGGTTTGGTAAACATAACTTACTATTCTGCATGCTACACACTAGAAAAAAATTTGGTTATGTAGTAATACTAAGTTAAGGAATCATGGGGAAGACGATACCCTAGTCTCTTCTCATATTTGTTTAACACTTGTCTTAGATTAGAATCACTTTTTACTAGTTATTATAAACCTCTCTCTTGGGGAGATAAGTTGGTTAATAAATCCAAATTGAAATTGAAATCTTCTAAGTCTACCATATTTCCAAGGGTTCGACTCTAACCTTGGTTAGGTTCTATCTTGACAACGACCGATTTAGCCTAAAAAAGTAGATGTAGCTTGGGTGAAATCACTTAGCCACCATATTTAACTAAATTGTGGACCAAGCTTCTTTTGTTGATAAAGGCCTTATGGGAAGACATGTGAATTATGAATGATATGAATTTGGAGGGCTACTATGCATTCTATGAGATATGAGAATATTATAAAAGTTATGAATGATGTGAAGCTCTATCTTTTATATTATAAACTTCAGTTTTGATGAGCTACTCTATAATAATATTATGATATTATGATGTTTTGCATATTACAACTATAGTATGAACTCAGTGTTCCTTAGGATTGTGACCTAGAAGCGGAAGGGCCTTTATAGATAATCATTGTCCCTTAACTATGTTTCCACCATAGATTTCTGAATTAGCTTATGGATCCATATAGCTCTTGTTGCAGAATTCATCAAAATGGCTGGGGTTCCCGTAAGGTACCTGCTAATAGATGCCCGAAATGGGTGGTGTTCCTGTAAGGAACATATTATACATTAACCAAAATGGGTAGTATTTGCATAAGGTGTTATAAAGCATTCTCCAAAATGGGTGAGTTCTCGTAAGGTGAGTGTTTGGTTTACCTTGGCAAAGTAGACCACACCTAGTCTGGTGTGGGGTGAACATCGGGATTCCAAGTACCAGCTTGCTTGGTCTTTAATATTGGTTTTGGTACCTTCTCATATATGTATAATATGTTATATGACTTGATGATCCCCCATGCATATTTTGACTAAAGCATTAAACATTCAATGCATATCGAGCTTATATCTGTTGGTTATGATTATGCATACTGTTTAATTATGGCCTTTTATTTTTTGCTACATTGCAGCTTGCTTACTTAGTACATTCTAAGTACTAACATATACATTTTTCCAATACGATATAACCATGTATGGACCGGGGCTCCCATTCAACCTCCTCCTCCATGTGGCTAATGGTTCGATTGAAGATTTGATATTGGTGAGTCCTCCATTTTAGAGGGCAATATCCACTTACTTTCATGCTTCATTAAGGCTTGTCTACTTATGGATATTTATCTTTTGAGGGTGAGCCCAAGAGATGTCTTGGCCTCGTCCCGCTCTTTGTTAAAGGTATTATCACACAAGGATTTGTTTGTTATTAGCTCAACTCCTATTACATCTACGTATTATTGAAAACATCCCTTGTTCCCTTCTATGTGTTGATTCTTCTTTTATTGTTGAGATAGAACTCCTAAGCCCTTATTTCTCCCATAGCATGAGTATACTTACCATCCCCTTAGATATTATTTGCTATCTGTTTATGCTAATCCTCTTCCCTATAAAATCCCCATAGCATGAGTTCAACGCCCTATTTCCCCTAGAATTATGTGTTTGCTGCTTTAGTTTTGCTTCCGCAACCAAGGATGTGCCATGTATACAAAAGAGGCTTGTTTGAGGTCCCTTTAGGTTCCCTATTCAGCGTTTTATGCCACGGTCCTAGGCTTGAGTCATGACAAAACTTAGTATCAAAGCACTAGATTTGTAAATGATCCTCATAGATCCAACACACCGCATCAAATAGAGTCTTGCTCATGGTTGTGAAGCATGCTAGAACTATGAATAAGAGGCTATGAGGCATTTAAGGATAGACTCATTTCTTCATATTTTATGTGGTGTTTTAGGAGTTAAATTGAGACTTATCATTCCTAATGAATGATCTTTTGTATTTTAGATCATGCCTCAATAAAGAGAGGAAAAAAGATCTCCCACTCCCGAGGGTGAATTGGCCCTTTCAACTCCACGAGTTCCCTAAGGAGAAGAAGGGACCACTCATTCCCAATATGAAAATATGGCACCTTATTGGCAACGGTCATGGCCAAAGAAGGATTTTAAGCTCTCAATGCT
The DNA here is from genome assembly GCA_011800125.2 of Solanum clarkiae. NCBI lineage: Eukaryota > Viridiplantae > Streptophyta > Magnoliopsida > Solanales > Solanaceae > Solanum > Solanum clarkiae. Next base: position 3,649 of record JAABOM020061878.1, read on the forward strand.
CCTGCCCTCGCTTCAAGGGTAAAGGATTTCACAAGGATGAATCCTTCAGATATCTATTGCTCCAAAGTTGAAAAACACCCCCAAGAATCCATTGATGAGATGTACAAAATAATTGATATTATGGGGATAAGCTCCGAGGAGAAATCCAAACTAGCAGCCTATTAAAGGGAGAAAGTGAATGAAGAGACAATCTCTTGGGAAGGATTCAAGGCCTCCTTCCTCAACCATTTCCTTCCCATGGAGCTAAGTGAGGCAAAGATGATGGATTTTATGAACCTCAAACAAGGTTCCATAAGTTTTAGGGAGTATTCCCTGAAATTCAAAACCTTCTCAAAGTATACTTCTTACCTGGTCACCGATCCTAAGGCAAGAAAGCACAAGTTTGTGTCGGGAGTGTCTGACTTGATTAATGAAGAATGTCGCACTACCATGCTCATAGGAGATGTGGACTTGTCTCGACTCATGACTTATGCCAAGCAACAAGAACGAGAAAAGCCTAGAAAAAAGAGGAGTGGAGAGTCCAAGGGGGCTTTTTGTGATTGTGGATTTCAAGGTACTAAAGGTGGTCATTTTCCATAAGGCCACAAATTCCAAGGTCAAGGGTCCTCTAATGATCAAGGCCAAAGATTTGCTAATGATAGGTGTCTAACCATAGATCTGAAGGTGGCAATGGTGGTCAAAAAATAGGTGTGGAAGGTTGAGTAAAAATCATGGTGGTAGATGATATAAAGATATGGATTCTTTCTTCAGGTATGGCCAAATTGGCCACAAGATTGCGGATTGTCCAAACAAAGGAAAAGATGGCCCTCCCCAAGGACACGATTGTCATTGTGATAAAAAGGAACAAGGAGGTCAACCAGGGGGTGCTCCATGTAACAACCAGTTTTATGCTCTTAAAGGAACACAAGGAGTGGATGAATCACCCGATGTTCTTACCGGTATGTTAAAGATCTACAATATTAATGTATATGCTTTATTGGACCTGGGTATCACTCTCTCTTTTATTACTCCTTTTGTTGCTAATAGACTTCGTATGTGTCCCCAGTTGTTGTGTAAGTCCTTTGAGGTGTCTACCTCCGTTGGTGAGTCCATTGTTGGTAAAAATTTCTATAGGGGTTGTTCCACGTCCATATTACATAAAGTCACGTCTTATCATTTTGTTGAAATTGACATGTTAGATTTTGACATTATTCTTAGGATGGACTGGTTACATGCGTATCATGCCTCTATTTATTATAGAACTTGCAAGGTTATGTTCTGATTTCCCAATTAGCCTGTACTTGAGTGGGTAGGTCATGATTCGGTGGTTAAAGGTAGGTTTATCTTTTGTCTTATGGCTCGGGAGTTAATTTCTAAAGATTGCATATACCATCTTTTAAGGGTTAGGGATGTTGAGTCTAAATTCCCTCCTATTGAGTCAGTTTCGATAGTCAATGAGTTTCTTGATTGTTTTTTCTGATGAGCTTCCCGATTTTCCCCCAGAAAGAGAGATGGATTTTGGTATAGAACTCCTCCCCGATTCCCAACCTATTTTCGTTCCTCCTTACCACATGGCCCCGGTGGAACTGAAGAAGTTGAAGGATCAATTGAAAGACATATTAGAGAAGGGTTTCATTAGGCCTAGCAAGTCACCTTGGGGTGTGCTGGTTTGTTTTTTTAGGAAGAATGAAGGGTCACTTAGAATGTGCATTGACTATCAGCAACCCATTAAGGTCAACTTGAAGAATTTGTATCCCCTACCTTGGATAGATGACTTATCAGACTGTTGATACTTGTTTGATTCTAAACACCTACATTTGAACAACTACAAGGGGATAGTCACTTCTCAAAGATTGACCTTTGGTTTAGGTATTATCAATTGAGGATAAGGGAGTGTGATATTCCCAAAATGGCCTCTCGAACAATATATGCACATTTTGAGTTTGTGATAATGTCTTTCGGCCTAATTAATGCCCAAAAAAGTATTTATAGATCTTATGAATAGGGTCTTTAAGACCAACCTCAACATGTTTGTGGTGGTATTCATTGACGATATTTTAATTTATTCCCGGAGTGAAGAAGACCACATGAAACATTTGAGGATACTGTTGCAAACATGGAGGGAAGAAAGGTTGTTTGCCAAGTTTGACAAGTATGAGTTTTGGTTGAAGGAAGTTACATTTCTAGGACATGTGGTGTCAGCTAAAGGGATTAAAATGGATCAGAAAAATACAAAGGTGGAAAGAAATTTTCCTAGACCTTCGACTCCAACAGATATTAGGAGCTTCTTAGGCTTGAGAGGGTACTACCGAAGATTTGTAGAGAGTTTTTCTTCAATTTCTTCTCCCTTTAGAAAGTTGACACAAAAGAAGGCTAAATTTTTTAGACCAATGAGTGTGAAAGTAGTTTTTAAACTTTGAAAGACAAGCTTATATCCGCTTCTATCTTTTCTTTACCAGAAGGATTAGAAGGGTTTGTGGTTTATTGTGATGCTTCAAGAATCGATTTGGAATGTGTATTGATGCAAAGTGGCAAGATTATTGTCTATGCTTCTAGACAACTAAAGGTGCATGAGCATAATTACGCCACCCCATGATCTTAAGTTAGCATCTGTGGTATTTGCTTTAAAGATATGTCATTATTTATATGGGGTTTATGTGGACATGTTAACCAACCATAAGAGTCTCTAATATGTGTTCCCCTAAAAGATATATATTTAAGCCAAAAGAGGTGGTTGGAACTCCTTAAAGATTATAACATGAGTGTGCATTATCATCCGAGTAAGGCTAATGTTATGACTGATGCTTTAAGTAGAGTATCTATGGAGAGTATGACTCGTATTGATGATAGCAAGAAGGAATTGAAAAGAGAAGTTCACTGGTTGTCTAGATTGGGATTTAGGTTGGATGAGGCAGAAAATGGAGGTATGGTAATTGTAGAAGGTTCTAAGTCTTTCTTGGTGAAAAAGGTCAAATCCAAACAATACCTTGACCCCTCTTTGGTGGAATTCAAGTCATTGGTGAAGGACAGAAAGGTGGAGATTTTCCTTTAAGGGGGAGATGGTGTTCTTAGGTACCATGATAGGTTATGTGTGCCAACGTGGATGGGTTGAGTGACTTAATCTTGAAACAGGCCCATAACTCATCTTATTCCATTCACCCTGGTTCCACCAAGATGTACAGAGATTTAAGGAAAGTATATTGTTGGGTGGTTCAAAAAGAGACATTACCATGTTTATAGCCTGTTACCATAATTACCAACAAGTCAAAGCCGAAAATCAAAAGCCGAGTCGCCTAGCCAAGATATTGAGATTCCTACTTGAAAGTGGGAAGAGATCAACATAGATTTTATGATTAGTTTGCCAAAGACTAGAAATCACTTAGATTCTATTTGGGTTATTGTTGATAAAATGAAAAAATCTTCTCACTTCCTACCGGTTATATAATGAAAGCCCCCTCCAGATTAGGAGCCTTCAGTACAAAAATGTTGGCCTAAAAAATAACCTAAAGTCTGATTTATGAGATGAATGATGATTTGTAAGTGGACATACGACCCGTAGGTTCCACTTTTAAACATAGAACTTCAGGAAGGGGAAACGTTTCCAAATGTGGGGTAACCCACGGACTAAGTGATGGCTCGTAGAAAGTTATATAGTCCATAGTTAGGGCTGTGAATAAAACTATCAGACATGAAAGAAATTTGGAGATTTATGAAGGATGACCTATGTGTTATCAGATAGCCTATAAAGTAGGATACGATCCGTAGGATTCTTTGTGGAATAAGGCCAAGGATAAGATGAAAAAATGGCTAAGTGTGGAAGGACTCTGCGAGTCCAACCATGGACTGTAAGGATTTTTAGCTTGGGGTCCATCAAAGTGGGTTCTCAAGAATTTCAGGTGTGTTATCAGACAAGAGGGACTCACAACCCATAGATCAACTTACGGCCCATAATCGGGGACTCGTAAGTCGATTCATATAGATTAATGAGGGGCAGTTTTTTCATTTCCATTCTTTCTATTCCTAAACTATGTCATTTTAGGGATGGAAAAGGGGCCCTAAACCAGCCTTAAAGCCTTTTATATCACTCATCATTCTCTGATTCTTTCAATTCTCAAATTCTCTAAGGCAAAGGCTCTTAAGAACAAGGCTAGGGTTTTTAAGATTTCTTATCCAAGTCTACAAGTTTGTTTCTCTCCAGTTCCTCCAAGGTATGCAAGTTGATTGATGGATTTCTCTCCACCCATAAAGTTCCTTATTAAGTATTTTGCCCTTTCTTTAAAATTCTTTAAATTAATAGGCATGTTTATGATGATTTCATGATTCTTATGTTAAATAATGCCATTTATGAAGCGTAACAACTATTTTTCCTTGTATATATATGCATACTTGACTAATGATGATGATTCCATGATGGATTTCGATGTGATAAAGGTTGGGCAGTTTTGATGTTCCTTTAAAAGAGAAATTTCCTTATGACTTATGCGATTTATGATTATTCCATGATAAAACTCAACCCACCTAGTTTTCAAGTAAATCTTTCCGTGATTTATGATTATGATTAGGGAATTAATGAAGAGCTTCAAAGTTAAGTTTGTCAAAAATATGAGTAAGATGATAATTACCCTAAAAGATGTTTAAGAAAGGTCCCCAAGATGAAAGGGAAATTTTCACTTGTTTGTTCCTAAGTTCGAGCTATTCATATGATTGCTACTTATAATTGTAGGTTAAAATTTAAAGATTCTATGTGATGACTTAGCACCAAATGTGACATTGTGGTGGGGTTAGATAATGGAACCTTAGAAGAAACTCGTTGTCGCATTAACTCTGTGTCACCATAGGAGCCCTTGTAGGCTGAGCTAGTGGATCCATGATGGTCATTTATGTTATTATGATGCATGCAAAAGTTGACAAACACCAGGAAAGTGGTCTATTTGTGCCAAGGTAGGGGGTTATGTTGGATTCTGTGTAGTAGCTCAAATGGTCTTACATGTTAGTTAAGGTCTGTTCCCACAAGCCTTATGATCTTGCTCTATGTTTTCATTATATGTGCTTTCTTATATATTGTCTCATATTGATCTTGAGCCATATTACTTGTGCATGCTTAAGCCTAGTTTTTGTATCTTTTAATATGTATACTTATATGTTATGTTTAAGAATGATGGAGTTACAACTTTATTCATCCATTACATCTCACATGCATAGTACATCCAAACGTTTTAACGCATATTTTTCCTACATAATTTAACCATGTAAGGACAGACACTCCTTCACCAGCTCGTGGCTAGTACTCAGCATTCAAGACTTGCTTTATTATTCGTAGAGACCTCTTAGTTTGGGACTCCTCCACTTTTTTATTCTATCTCGTCTCTTTGCTTTGATTTAAGATGATGTATTTGTAGCCCTTCTGAGGTATTTACTTTCTATGTTGCACTATTTTGGATTTCTTTCTATTTAATGGTGATCAATCTATATCGGCGCCATCTCCCAATGATGTAGATGGTGTGCTCATGGACAAATAAAATGGTTATAGTTATTTCCACTATTTTTAATGTTGCTTCATTATCAAACTAGTCCTTATCCCCCTTCCTATATTTTTTTTGCAAATTGTTCCCATTAAGTACCTATAAATGCTTAAGATGCTTAGGATGGCTTGGGTTAGGTGCATTCCGGTATCTCATTCACCGTGTGATGACTAGGCTGAAACACCTAGAAAATATGCTTCGAAAATATCCATAATCATAATTTCCATACATTTACAAATCCGTGCATTATATCGAAAATCTAACTTCATATTCTCGATGTAGGGGTAAAATTGTGTGGAAAATGGGTATAATCCAAATTTTAGAGAACCCACAGAGAAAATTTTATTTTCACTAATTTTTTAGAAACAGAAGATGTACGCGATGGCTCCGCGAGGCGGACCCATCGCGGAGTAGTGTTAGTTCTTCCTTATTTTCTTTGTTTTGAACAAGGGCATTGGGGTCATAGCCCCATGTCCACTTATACGTGAAAACAATTTTACTTAGCCATTTTTCAACTCTATATCACTCAAGACCCTCTCAAAAACCTCTCCGAGACTTAACCAAATATCTCATTCAAATTTCAACAATTACAAGCTAAGCCTAACTTTGGAAGTCAAGGATTCTCTTTAAGCTCTAAGTTGTCTTCAAGCTCATCTCAAGAAAATCCAATTTCGAGGTATATGGGTTTCATCCATTAGGTCCTTTCACCTATGGATCCCAATCTTTCTTTTAATGAAAATGACATGTTTTCAAGTTGTATTACCCATGGTTATCTCTTATTATGAGTTATGAGCATGAATTATGTTGGGGTTTTATTAAATGTTGATTTATTATGCATGACTATCTATTTCAATCTTATGCCATTATTTGGTTATATTTTATTGAGACTATGCATGTTTTGAGCTATGAAACTATGATCTATTGTGAGACTTGATGATGGATTTCAAGGTACCTACATGAGGGTTTTGCAATATATTTGTGGGTTGATTTGCATTGAGTTTTTTCATATTATTTCACTCTTGAATTGCATGATTTTAAACTAGGATCATGAACCCACCAAGTATTTGATAAGATGTCAAGTCAAGAATTCTCAAGTTATTGATGATATATCTCATGATTTACAAGTCAAGTGACTATATGATGATTAAGGGCTTTCAATTATGTATTAAATTCATGAAAAGTACCTATGATTTTATAAGTATCAAGTTAAGCCCTATTTCAAGATTTTTACCTCTTGCGAGCCATTCATGTTAAGGTAAGGGTTCATGTATGATTATGATCTACTCTCATGTTTCAAGTTAATCTCACCATTGGAGGTTAAACATGTTTAAAATCTACTCATGTCATGTTTCCATATTTCTTACAAGTTAATAAAGGTATGATTATTTCGAGTATTTCATGGGATTAGACTTAACACAGATGGATTGGATGTCAGCATAGACTATCTTCAAGGGTCCATACTCCTTTCCTCAAACTATGTGCCAACATAGGATTATACTTTACCCTTGCTATACTA
>JAABOM020061879.1:0-10665 GCA_011800125.2 Solanum clarkiae
TGTTGAACTCTTGTCCTTGTACAAGATATGCATACATATATATAGGCAACCACTCAACACTTGAACCAATCAAAATAGGCCACACAAATGACCCCACTAATACCTTAAATCTTAAGGACTAAACTTAGAATAAAATTTACATTTAGTCCCGAACTTTAACAAATCGAACCAATTAAGGACTTACAGGTTCTAACTTACGGGATCTAACAAGAGCAATCGTACTAAAATCCAAAAATTACAATAAATGCTATTTAGGAGGGTCAACTTTGAAGGGGCATATCTCTTAGCACACAAAATATTGATGGCCCACAATCTATCAAATTAAAGCTCCTTGAATTAATTTTCCAACACACTTGGTTTCACCTCATTATGAGTTCGAATGAAGGATTTATGCTCATTTTCGTAGAACTCATATTTGCAGAAATTCAAATTCCAGTGAGCAGTGCATATTTTGGTCCTATTTTTCTTGACTTCGGTCTGAGACTTTTGGGCCTAAGGGTTCTCACACTTGAAAATACATATACTTAGCATTATTTCACCTTCATATCATTCTAAACATTCCCCAATATCCACTCAAACACTTAGACTCATATTTCATCCTAAATTCAAGTCCCAAGCTCAAGACCAATCTTAAGGATTTCTTCAACGATCTCACTCAAGCTTCAAGTCTCCATTTAAAGTCTTCTTCAAGAACTTCTCAAAAGGTAAGGTATGTGGTGTTGAACCATTGGGTCCTTTCACCCATGGTGCCTAAGTCTCCTTTTTACTAATATTGCATGATTTAAATTTGATTTTACATGTGAGTCTTGTGTATTGAAAAATTTGCTACATAGTGATTTTAGTTCATGAAAGTATGGTTGTTTTAGCATATTTTGAGCTTCAAATTTTGGATCTAATGTTGGATTCGATGAGGAGTTTTGATGTGAATGTCTTGGGGGTGTTGCAACGTGTTGATTAATGATTTTACAATGAATTTTCTGGCATGATTTCATCTCTAAATTGCATGGTCTTTTACCTCCATTACACACCCCTAAATTATTTGATAAAATGTCCTGTTATGATTTCATGATGAAATGAAGGTCCAAAGCATGAGATATGATATGAATGATGTTATGATGATGAAATGAGCTTATGTATATGATTATTTCTATATTTCATGTTGCACTAGAGCCTATGATAAATCCTATATAAAGTGTTGCATTAGACCATGCCCGATCCGGGGGGACAAAAGCCGGGGTAACCATGTTGGGGGTTTATACTCATCAACCATGTGAGGGGTATATACCACACAACTACCAAGGGGGTTTATACCTTGAATAGCTAGCTTGGTCTCTTCTACACATATGATATTCTATATGAGTATGGATTACTTAAGCATTTATGCATTGATCATACATGTCGTATTGCTATATATTACGCCTATTGCCTATTGTTATGCATTTTGGATTATGATGCTTATCTCTTGTTGCATTGCATTCCACATACTCAGTACATTCAAACGTACTAACGTATACTCTTGCTTACATGATATCACCATGTAGGGGCCGAAGCTCCTATTAATTCTTCTTGTGGCTTGATGGATTGTTCAAGTTAGCCTTTGGTGAGTCCTCCATTCTGGGGACAAGGACTATTCTCTCACACTATGTAATAAGATTCTTTTTATTTTATCGTATACTTATTACTATGAGGGTGATTCCGGTTGTATGTCTTGGCCCCCACCACTATCTACGTAGTAGAAGTATTGTTGGACAAAGTTATGTATTTATACTATGAGTTGATTCTATTATCTCTTGACTCTACGTTACTACAAGTTCTCCCTTAGTCCCTTTAGCCCTTAATTCCATTCTTCAAATTTCATTTAATTGTTTCCGCGACCAAGGATGTGTAATGGTATGCTATGAGGCTTGTTTGGGGTTCCTTCGGTTCCCCATTCGCCGGTCAGGTCTAGGCACTAGGTCCGGGTCGTGACAATGACCCTCTCGGCAATGCAAATGAATGAAGGGTCCTCTCGCAATGCAAATGAATGAATGGCCCTCTTGGCAATGCAAATGAATGGATGGCCCTCTCAGCAATGCAAATAATGAAATATGAATGAAGAAACACTACCACCTCCGATAGTCCAGTGTAAAAATAAATGCAAGTGACGCTACCACCTCCGATAGTGCAACGTAAAATAAATGCAAGTGACACTACCACCTCCGATAGTGCAATATAAAAATGAATGCAAGTGACACTACCACCTCTGATAGTGCAATGTAAAATGAATGCAATTGACACTACCACCTCTGATAGTGCAAAGTAAAAATGAATGCAAATGATACTATCACCTCCGATAGTGCAATGTAAAATAAATACAAGTGACACTACCACCTCCGATAGTGCAGCGTAAAAATAAATCCAAGTGAAACTACAATCTTCGATAGTGCAATGTAAAATAAATGCAAGTGACACTACCACCTCCGATAGTGCAATATAAAAATGAAGCAAGTGACACTACCACCTCGATAGTGCAATGTAAAATGAATGCAAATGACACTACCACCTCTGATAGTGCAATGTAAAATGAATGCAAATGATACTACCACCTCTGATAGTGCAATATAAAATTAAATGCAAGTGACACTACCACCTCCAATAGTGCAATGTAAAAATGAATGCAAGTGACACTATCGCCTCCGATAGTGCAATATAAAATAAGTGTAAATGACGCTATCACCTCCGGTAGTGCAATGTAAAATGAATGAAAATAACACTACCACCTCTGATAGTGCAATGTAAAATTAAATGCAAATGACACTACAACCTCCGATAGTGCAATGTAAAATGAATGCAAATGACACTATCACCTGTGATAGTGTAAAGTAAAAATGAATACAAATGACACTACCACCTCTGATAGTGCAATATAAAATAAATGCAAGTGACACTACCACCTCTGATAGTGCAATGTAAAAATGAATGCAAGTGACACTACCACCTTCGATAGTACAGTGTAAAATGAATGCAAATGACACTATCACATGTGAGAGTGCAATGTAGAATTAAATGTGAATGACACTACCACCTCTGATAGTGCAATGTAAAATGAATACAAATGACACTACCACCTCCGATAGTACAATATAAAATGAATGCAAATAACACTACCACTTCCGATAGTGCAATATAAAATAAATGCAAGTGACACTACCACCTCTGATAGTGCAATGTAAAAATGAATGTAAGTGACATTACCACCTCCAATAGTGCAATGTAAAATAAATGCAAGTGACACTACTACCTCCGATAGTACAATATAAAAATGAATGCAAATGACACTACCACCTTCAATAATGCAATGTAAAATGAATGCAAATGATACTACCACCTCCAATAGTGCAATGTAAAATTAAATGTAAATGACATTACCACCTCTGATAGTGCAATATAAAATAAATGCAAGTGACACTAACACCTCCGATAGTGCGATGTAAAATAAAATGCAAATGACGCTATCACCTCTGATAGTATGATGTAAAATGAATGCAATAATAATGAAAAATGAATTGATGAAATATGAATGAGGACTACTGCCTGTGGCCATGCCATATTAAAATAACGTCCTTTAATTGTAGGATGACAATGCTTCCTTTCAGTGATGCTAGAAATTTTGGAGTCAATTTTGAACTTCTGACCATGGTGGAAACCATTTGAAGCTGACCATCGAGTTTCTGATAGTACTTGATAGAATTTTTGAAGTCTTCCTAAAAAATTTTGTCTCAATTGCATGTACTGGCATGATCTCCAATCTTGACTTCCTAGGGATGACATCTTTCTTGTTCATTTTGCCATTTTTTCAAGATTTCGTCCCAGCTTTCATTGTAAAGAGGAATAAAAATCCCATCAAGTGCATGATCAAACCCAAATGATGTTTCCTTATTTTGTTTTTCTTTTTTCTTCTTTTTTTTCTTTTTCCTTTTTTTTCAAAACTAAAGAATGTAAATAAAATAGTCAAATCTTGATCAGAATGATACCAGCAGTTAGGCACGCTTACATTTTTTTTTCTTTTTTTCAAGAATGATTCAATGAAATAGGATAAACATCTCAGACTTATAGGATATCAAAAATGGAAGAAAGAAAAAAAAATCTAGAACCTCTTCGAAAGGTATTATTTAAAAAAAATGATGCTTGCCCCTCTTTTTTTTTAAAATAAAAATAAAGAATGTGAAGAAATTGTCAAATTTTAACCACAATTGATACCAACAGTTAGAAGTGCATATAATTCATCACATTTCTTCTTTTTTTTAAAAAACTGAAATTGAATTCGAAGTAATTCCTACAGATTCAAGTGGTATCTCAAACATACTTAAGTATCAACAAGATTTGTTCATCATACTTCAAACAAAGATTTGAATTATACCAATCTCCTTACTTCAAGTACCCTCACAACAAAAAAAGTCCTATCTCACACATGCATGGAATATTTGATTCAAGGACATTATGCAAAATACGCTCACACTCATAAAGATATCCAATGCAAGCAATTGTGATACCTTATACTTGGACGTCATGTAAGTCTTCACTAATGTGAGAATGTTTGAAATGAGATCATATAGGACTTGTTATTGGCTTGTAATGTAGGCTTAAGGATTGGTAGGATATTATTTAGGATAATAGTGACTTAATTCTTCCTTGAGCGTCACACCAAATTGTGTTTTTGACAATTGATACGCATTTAACGCTTGATCCTCTTTGTTGTCTCTTTCTTTCATTTTGACTTCATTGAGACCTTATTTGTTGGCAACCTTCATTTTACCCTCCTTTTTTTTTCTTTTTGTTAGAATAATTTTTTTCTGGTCTTTCTTTGATTTTGTAAGGGGTATTTTTGTCTTGCCATATTTCTTTTGGCTTTTTTTTTCTTCTTTTCTTTATTTTTTATTTTTTATTATTTGCATATTTTCATACGCTCAAGAAGGATGGGTCAAGAGAGAGATTGTGTATGTAAGCACTAAGAAGAGTAGCAGCGAAGTTATGATTGTCCAAAGAAAAGGCTTCAGGTTCAAAGTGGGAGAAACTAGAGATTATGTTATTTGGTAGGCTTTGAAAGGCACAAACAGGTCAAAGAAGGCCTACAATCCTTTTTCAAATCAAACATTACTCAGGATTTTGTCTCAACAGACATTCAGGCCAAGTTCTATATCAACAAGGTGATGCAATGAATTTTTTATCTAAAACTCACCACACAATACATTTGAAACTATATGGTTAGTTACATTCTTGTCTTGAATGCGTGCAAGAGAATTTTCAAGCGTCAAAAAAATATAATTAGAGGTACCAAAAGAATCTATAACTTACCACAAAAATTAATTTTTTATCATCTCGTCAAGTATTTACATGTTTCTAACTCTAATGGTATCAATTGAGTTGAAAATATGACTTTTAAAAAATATATACACAAAATTATTTTTCACATTTAAAAAAATGAATACCGAACCCAAGAAGGGTTGCCTACGTATCTCAAAGAGATGAGAATCAGGTACACGTAATTCGTGAAGATAAGTAGAAAACATGTACACCATATGATTCCTCTTTTTTTTGAAAATTGAAAAATGAGCACTGAACCCAAGAAAGGTTGCCTACGTATCTCAAATAATTGAGAATCAGGTATGCGTAGTTCGTAAAAATATAGCATAAAATATGTTATAATTTATTTCTAAAAGAAAGAGTTACAAAAATGAAAAAATAATTTGTTGCATGAAAAGTAACTATTTAGAAGTAAAATTGAATATTTACACCTCTTTTTCTTTTTTGTTGTTGAGACCCCTAGAAGGGCTACCTACATATCACACCAAATAGTGAGAATCAGACTCGCGTGTTTTGACGGATATGGTATAAAATGCATATTTTTAAAAATATTAAAGTATATTTTGAAAGAAAAATAACATGAATGAAAAAATTAATGAGTATATTTAAGGACAATATATTCACATTAAAGAAAGTATCGAGCAAAATCTTTTTTTTTTTTGTGTGTGTGTGTATGCGTAAAGAATGTAAAATAAAAAAAGTGAAATGTGTTTATTGAATATAAAATAGTATACAAGAGCTAAACTATACACAAAATCTGCGAAAATCTTTCTTTTTTTATTTTTTTGAGCCATTCTAAAAATATTTCCCCCGTTTTATGGTGAAAGCTTGTAAGGAATATAACCGAGTCATTTTGGTGCCTACGCATCCCGTTAAAATGGGAATCAGGTCAAACGTAATCCAAACAGATATAGTTGACAAAATCATATTTTAAATAAAATATATGTATTTGTACAAGATCGAATAAATATGAATTGAACAAATTATGTAATACTTCCACAAATGAATAAGTATAGCGTGTCATAATAAACCTAAACATTGAAAAATGTGTATGTCATTTGTACGTCCTATTACCCCTCCCCCCTCCCAAATACATTATACAAATTATACGAAAAGAATAAATGGGAATACAAAATGAGGGAAAAGAGTATACAAACAAAATAATTCTCACGCATGGATACAACTCTAAATTATTTGTTTACAATAAAATAAACTAAGCTACAAACAATAAAAATCCCAAACTCAAAGAGCAAAGGTTCAGACAACCCGGCATACATATTTTTTCAGTAGATCAAGGTGGTGTTCTAATGGATCCACATCATAAATATCGGGCCAACCTAGGCAAATGCACTTAAATGAATCTACTCTAGCCTAGATTTACTAAGAGTGGATTTTATTTAAAGTGGATCGGTGACCCAAGTGGACTACTTGAATTGGAAAAGATAACGATTGTTGACACATTGAGGTCAACTCAGTTCACCATGGTATCTCGATAAATAATTTGGATTCAACGACTGCGACCCGTATAACCGTCATTTAAGTAAGAAATGAAAAAGGGCCAATTGACGGAAGGTATGTTATGCAAGAAATGACAAAAATAAAATAAATAATAAATAAATAACAAGTACAATATACAAATAAACAACAAATATACAAGGAAAAATATTGAGACATGCCATGAATATAATGATAATGTACATACAAGTAAACAAATAATGAATGAATATAGACATACAAATAACAATATATATACACATGTGATATAATATAAAAATAAATAAATAAATAAATAAAATAGAATCCTCTCCAATTTGAAAAAACGAACTCATAATGGTTAGAACCTCGAAATATTCCCAGAGGAGTCGCCATTCTGTTGACATCCCGAAGGCGCAACGTCGTGGCAACTGTAAAAAATAATTAAATAAAAGAATTTATTTTTTTAAAAAAAATAATTTAATTTAGGAGTGTGAAATCATCATCTAATTTTAAGGATAATTAGGAAACCCAATTAATTATTTGCAAAATAGTCTGTGAACAAAAACATTTCAGGTAAGGGTTTTAGTTATTCCGAAGGGAAGGTATTAGCATCCTTTAGAATCCACAGTTGTGTGTCCCAGCTAAACTCAATGTTTACAAATTGAGGAGGAGATACATAATATAAAATAAGTATAATATATCATAAAATATACACAAACAATGAAATAAATAATGATATGAGGAACGTTCTAGTATTTGCCGAATGTCATAATATACACAAGAATGAATATATAAAGAATAAACTAAAATTATTGTCTTTTTAATGGAGAGGCCTCGAAATCCGACGGATAGATTCGTCACTGGCCAAATTTAAATAAATAATGTATAAATCAATATAATAACACAAAATAGATTAATAACAAAAGTAGCACTGAACTAAAAGTCTAAAACTATAGATAACTAAATCAACCAGTGAACATAAACAAACCCACAATATATCAAAATTGGACCAAATAATAACATCTATGTAATGGAATTAGAATTATTAACAAATATTAAAGCAGTAACATGAATAGTTAAAACTAACTTAGACCAACAATGAGTAAATAGAAAATGATACTACCAAGTCAACTAAAACACGAAAGTAACCAAAATTAAAAATGCATACATGCAATTATAATATAGAGCAACAATATATATATTCAAAATCACTAACAAGGTTACCAACAGTTTCAGAAAATGAAGTAAAAATAAAGTAATGTAAAATAAAAACTAGATTGGGCATTAAAAAATAATAAAAATCAACTCAACAAGCATACTTTTAATAAATAAATAAACAGAACAGTAGACAAGAAAATAATAGCAATAAAAACTCATCAACAAATGTCAAACCTCAACACATCTATACAAGAAATATACAAACTCAAACAAAAAATAAAATAGATGAAGAGAAATGTAAGTAAAAAAATAATAAAAATAAAAAAAACAAAATAATAGCAATTATTTTTTTTTACCAAAAACTAAAGGGAGATCGACGGTGGTCTGGAGTTTGGGATTTTGTCGGTTTAAGTTGTGAGCTCGCCTGAGCTGCTGCGCCAAGAGAAGGAGTAATGGGGATTTTGTAGTTCACTGTGCGATGGTGGCAATGGAGTTTTCGCCAGAAATGACAAAGAAAACAAAAGAGGTTTTGGCGGTTGTTATGTGTGGTTTTTGGTGATGGGACAGGGGAAAATGAAGTCATTTTTAGTGGTGTTTGGATGGGGATTTCAGGTGTGTTTTTTAGGGTCATTTCTGATTTTTGGGGTGGGGTTTTGCTAATGGTTAAGCAGATTGATTTAGGCTTTTTGGTAATGATTCGCGGCTACGTTAGGATCGTTTTAGGGGATGTTTTTGTGTTACAGATGATGCCATTTGGGCGGAGGTTTGAAGGTGATTTGAGGGTGTTAATGGAGATTTTCAGGCGGGATTTTGGGTCTGGTCGAAGGTGGATTTTAGGTAACTTTTCATGGGGTTTTGTGGGTTTCTTATTCGCTGGAACAGTGAGAAGAGGATGAGGTTGTCTGTTGTGTTTGGTGGCGGGCGTTAATAGTGGTCTTGGGTTGCGTATTTGGGGTTTGTTCATGGTGTGATTTTCTGGTGGGTTGTGAGGTCGGGGTTGGCCTAAAAATGGAGAAAAGGGGTTGTGGACAAGGGTTTTTGGGGGGGTGTTGGTGTTGTCCATTAGTGGACGCTTGGTGTTGGCTAGGTGGAGAAGAGGATGAGGATCTTACGGCGAAGTGAGGGAAAGAGGGAGAGGGGCTGTCAGAAGATTGTCGAATTTCGAAAAAGGTGCTGAAAAAATAAGAAAGAAAAAGAAAATATATATATTTCTAAATTAAAATGTCTACCCTATTGTCATATACACATTTCATTTCAAAACTTAAAGGGCTAGAGAAATATGGGCCCAAATTATGGACCAATAAAATATACGCATATAATTATATCTGGACAAGAAAAATAAATTATTATATTGCGTTAAAATTTAAAATTAAACTAATTAAAATTTTAATATTATAAAAATAAGAGTAATTATCAAAAATTAATATAAAATCGCCCAAAAAGTATTTTAAGATAATCAAAAATATCAACATAAAGTAAGAATTTTTTGAAATGTTGGGCCAAAATTGGGTGTCAACAATAAGGCAATTTACATTGCTACAAAACAATTCACTCTACATGAAATGTCTGATTAGATAGGAAGATGAAAAATATAAATCATAATTAGTAATAAATAATGTAAATACATTGCCATTAATAAGGAGTTCTTTACTCTTGTAATGAAAAATTATTTGCTAAGGAAATTTAAAGAACAACAACAACAACAACAACATACCCAGTAAAAGCCTACAAGTGGGGTCTGGGGAGGGTAGAATGTATGCAGACCTTACCACTACCATAGAAGTAGAGAGGTTGTTTCCTGGGAACCCTCATCTCAAAACCTATAAGCAAAAAGAACTAGATATGACAAAAAGGAAGAGAAGGGAACAGAAAGAGCGACTAATAATGAATAGCACATGGCAGTATGTAAATAAGATAAAACTAACACATAATACGAAATATAATACGAACACGTGATAAAAAAACACATAACCCTACCATTAGCCTGCTACTCTAATTAGCAACCTCCACTTCTTTCTATCAAAGGTCATGTATTCAGTGAAATCAAGTTCCGTCATATCATGTCTAATCACCTCTCTCCAGTACTTCTTCGGTCTACCTCTACCCCTCCGAGTATCTGTCAAAATCAACCTCTCGCATCTCCTAACAGGCGCATCGGTACCCCTTCTCTGCACATGTCCAAACCATCGCAGTCTCGCTTTTCTCATTTTTTCCGCCACCGGGCCACCTCTAGCTTCTCCCGAATGGTCTCATTCCTAACCTTGCTATTAAGAAGGAATATATGTAGGTAATTAATTAAAAAGTGCACATCTTTAAAAAATGTGGGGCATGAAAATAGAGAAGTAGGAAATGATTTAGTATTAAGAAGGAATTTAAAAGGGAGTATTTATATAATATATTATATATCAAATATTACACTTTTTTAGGGTAATTTCTTTTTATTATAATTTATGGCATAATTTATCAATAAATTACAATAACTTTCTTCTCTTTCTTCCTCTTCTTCTTTTTCTCTCTCTCTCTCTCTTTCTCCTTCTCTTTCTCCTTCTCGTCTCTTCTATTTCTCTTTCTTTGCTTTCTTTTTTTTTTTTGACGTCTTTTTCTTTTTGTTTTTTCCCCTTTTCTCTCTCTCCCTCTTCATTTAACTCTTCTTCTTTAAGATTATATATTGTTATGAATCTTATTATT
>JAABOM020061880.1:0-10662 GCA_011800125.2 Solanum clarkiae
AGATAATGCATATTTTCTATAATTTTTAACAAGCTATATTGTATAATCACTATATATTTTTATAATTTTTAATTATTTTTATAGAAATAATACATAACTATATTTATTATAAATAAATAAATTTATTATATATATTTAAAATTAATCTTTAAAATAAAGTATAATTTAAGTATCTCAATAAAATTAACTAATATTTCCTCCATTAATATCTTAAATTTGGTGCCTAGCTAGTTACTAGGAGTAACAATGATGAGGTAAAAAATAAAAAGGTCAAACTATTGTTTAATGGTCCCTTTGGGTTTTGGGATTGCACGCATGCTGGGAGAAAATATTTAGGTGGATGCTGTGCTGACTGCTAGAAGATTTTATTTCCTCAGTTTATTTTTATTTGTCTATTATATAAAATATATTATTAATTATAATTATTTATCAAAATATTGAATTTATTATATTTAGATGGTATAATAAAATTATTATTTATCAAAATCATTATTATATAATATTTCTTTCTTAAGAGTGTGCCAAATAAAGCTCTTTCTAGGCCATCAAACTTTTAGTATCTTCAATCATTTAAACTATAGTGAAGTAATTTTTTCCCAACAAATATTCTCTTGAATAAATAAATAAATGAAGAAGAGTTAATTTAAATAATTACAGTAGTGGAATATGCATATGTGTTGTTTATTTAAACATCTATGCTAATTAATTGATATTTATTGATTTTAAAGAATAATTACTATTAAGGTGAAATAGAAGGAATATAATTAAGAAAGACCTATTGAAAATACCTCATAACTTGATACAAATTATTATTTTTATTATCAAATTATTGACGTTCTTAAAAATATATTTCTATACTTCACTAACTAAACGTAAATACACTTATGATCTGTCAAATAACATATAGCAAGTGTTGTCAAACTCTTATAAGAGTATGAGGATCTTAATACTCCACCTGTCCCATATTAACTGAATTTGTGAGGTAATGCACACATATTAAGAAAAACATTCAAAGACAAAATTTTCACCATACTTTGCACTACTGCCCTTTGTGAAATCATAAATATGTAGTGTAATTTATCTACTAGAAAATATAAAACTTCAATAAATGAAAGGGCAAATATGAAAAAATTTCAAACATTCTTTTTGAATTTTGAACAATTCAATTATTTTAAACATTGAAAAAAGTCTCAAAAATCCAATTAATTTGAGATGGAGGGAGTCTTTTATTCACTTTGCAAGATCGAGATATCTTTTATTCGTATTGTAAAATCGAGATATATTTAACTTCAGTTAATCAAATAGATGAGTGTTTTTAAGATTGCCTTCAGTTTAAGAATAAAATTAATAATTCACGTAAAATTTAGGATCGTTCTCAATACTTATTTCTTAAAAAATGATCTCTTTATATTTAAAAATAAAAGTTATTTATAAAAATATTACTGAATAAGTAAAAATAAACAAAGATCCGAAAAAAATTGGCATGTGAAAGTTGAAAAAAGGCGTGAGTGAGTCAATCAAGACAGCGTCTGTTCCGGAAGAACAGCTTCGATCGCGCCGTCACTTGAGGAACGCGTGCTTTATTTGAGGCGTGGCTTTTCCTTCGCTTTTTCCACATCCACTCTTAAAGGACTACTTTTTACACATTTATATTCTCTCCGTTCAATTTTACTTGATCTCTGTTGACTTAGCACAGAAATTAAGAAATAATAAATTATGAAATAATTTTATCAAAGTATTCTTTGAATATAATAAATATTATATCTTGAAAAATATAATGAAAAAATGATTATAATTAATGATAAAGGTAAATCAGGAAGTAAGTGTAAGATTATTTCTTTATTTCATAAAGTGAACAAGTATTGTTGGACATTCCAAAACAGTATAGGGACCAAGTAAAGATGGATAGAGCGATTATTTATATTTATATATAATCTTAGAGATTTTATCCACTATTTATTTTGTCCATTTGGTTCTTAATGTTGTCTTTTTTCCCTTGTTACCTCCAATTTTTGTTGTGTTTTGTGTCGTGTTAATATGTTTATTTAAGAGTGCCCTTCGTATGTTACCTAATTTTATTCCAAATCGTTTATACTTTTATGTATCTTGTCATCAAAGAATGTGGTTAGGGGTGATAATTGGATGAGTTAGGTGAGAAATTTACAGAAATACACCTATTATATTTCATTATTTTAAAATATTTTTTAATATTTGCTCTTTTTCACCAGTGTATCCGCATAAATGGCTTATGAATCAGTATGAGTATCAGTGTATCCGCATAAATGGCGTATCAATCATGTATGAGTGTCAGTTTATCCACAACCATGACTTATGAATCCACACAATGACCACTTATGAATTATGTATATGTCAGTGTATCCGCAAATCATGATTTATAAATCATGTATGAGTATTAGTGTATCCGCCCAGTGTATCCGTGTCACGGCCCGAGAGGATATTCTAGACGTAATCGACACTCAGAGACTATTGTTAATCCCCAAGCGAACCATTTGGCTTCATCACATTCGTTCAAGAATAAAGGGAAGTAAATAAACTCATCTACTCAAACCTTAAAATAATATTATAAATAAAAAGGACTAGTAGAAAAGAACTAGCTCACAGTCTTATCAATCAACGATCCAACTCTAGTCTATGAAGCCTCTATCACTAATAGGTGGCGCCAATGACAGACCAATGACTACCTCAATCAATAAAAAGCTAATCAATATCTAATTCTAAAGCAAGATGAAATAACATAATGAAATCCTCCGAAATAAGGAAGACTCACCAATCTGCTGAACGTCCAAAGATCCTCAACGATTTGCCTGCTGGTGATCTCAGCCCTGTGTACCTATATCATGAAATGATGCAGGCCTAGAGAGGGACTCAGTACGTGAAATGTACTGACATGTAAAATAGCTGAATGAAACTGAAACAGGTAGAGTAATATGACAATAACATCACCTCAACTCAAAAGACTCATTCCATCCCATTTTCAATAAAACATGCAAGTTTAAAATAGGTCATGCTTATTTAGATTATACATTTGAAAAGAAAGAATGTTTCTGCTAGAAACCTCATATTCTATCAATGTTACTTGGGAGTTTCTCTTAACCGACATCTGTTCGGTCGGGCCACCTTTAAGTCAGGTAGGGCACAACGAATAGGCATCGTTGCCACACCCATCCTAAACTTGCCACGGTAAAGGACGTAGTCTGTCTATCTCTCTCTCTCACTTGGATTCAGTGAGAATTGTCCAACTATTGAGATAAGAGTTGCCAGAACGTGTTGCACGACTATTATCTTACGCCGGCACACATAGTTCTGGGGTGACACTCCTCACCCAACTCGGTGTTCAATAATGCTCCCAAGACTAAAACATGCATCATCATCTATCAATGAAACTATTATGAAAAGTATATTTACATTGCCATCGTTATGTTCTCAAACTATCATTTAGAATCGATGCTCAATCCCATTAAACTCATTAGAATACCAATTGTTTTCAAATAAAAAGATAATATTCATGTTTCAAAATAATCTTTGCATACTATCAAAACTCTCTCTCAAATAACTGTTCATGCTCAAAAATCATATTCATGAAAACTCAAGAACATATGCTACAAGAAATCATCAGTATTTAACATGCTTCATATGACTATCAAATCTTAATTTTCAAAATAAAGCATAAAAATAACCATAGTCTTCAATTAGGGTTCATATGAATGAAGGCATGAACATATATTCAAATAATTACTCAACTTCAAGAAGATTATATACAGAAACTCATTAATATTGTAGAAACTTAAATCAAGAATTAATTCGAGATAATAATTCAACAAAATAAGTGTATAGACTCAAGAACTTTCAATTTTCATCTAAGACCATCCATGGGACACATGGGAGAACAATCCCATGCTTTAAGTTTAGTCTTACATACTTAGGATGAAGATTGTGCTAATCTTCGTCAAGAATTTGACCCTTAATTCCTGAACCTTCAAACCCTTGCTTCTTTCTCTCTCAGAATACGCTTTAGACTTAGGAAAAATACTGGGTTAAAACCCTTTAACGATATAAATGACCTTAATAGTCATTTATAAGACTTGGGAGGGATTGGAGATTTACCAAAATACCCTTCCTCGAAATAAAATTTCATCTCGTAACACATTATTCGCATCGTGCCAAGGGCGCGGACATGTGTTATTTTGGTGAATTTTCTCAAAACATGTTGAAAAACTGATTTTCAGGAAGAATACACATAAAACGAGTTCAACAAATGCTTTTTATATGTAATTTTTTTTAATCGCTTTCCGATCGATTTTTCTAATTCCCGTAAAAAAATAAAAAAAAGATATAAGTGGGAGTCCGCATCCTAGGCGCGTCGCGCCCTGGGAGCGCACCCTCACTATTTCGAGAAAAAATTACAAAAATTATTTTTTGATTCAGTTGCTCTAAAATCGAGTTGAGACCATTTTCCCACTCAATTTTTTGCGCTGATCGCAAATCCTGTCTTGGATTTCTCATCGCAGCTTTGGAAGATACGTTATGCACTCGATTACATTTTAGGGGCATTTCAATAATTTTACGGCGTGTTACAATCAACATAATGACCATTTTAAGGAATTTTAGTAAATATGCAAATGATTGAGATATATTGAAGTTTCTTTATTTCACTATGAGGTTTATGTAACTTATACAAAATTGTAATGAGTTATAATGGATCGAGACAATAAATGTGTCAAGATTCATCCAATTCAAATTTGTTTTGGTTGCATCGAGTGGGATGACGAATCATAGAACGGTGAAGAACCAAACTTATTTGATTTTTACTAAGTTTTACTTATTTTATCTATTCATTTGGAATATTTTATACCTAATAAGATTATTTTTAAAAAAATTATGATTGTATATAATATATAAAATTAAAAAATATTTGTGTATTTTTTCAAATTCGTCAGACTCCAATACGGACATACTACCTCCGTCGTCCCATATTATAAAGAAAGCTTTCTATAAATATTTGTCCCACATTATAAGGACACTTACTAACTTAAGATATAATTAATTATGTTTTCCCATTTTACCCCACCATTAATTAGTGTATTAATGATTTTTTCTAACTTTATTTAATACTCCCTCCATCCAACTTTAGTTGGCCCCTATTGACTTGACATAACGATTAAGTAGTAAATGATAAAGTAATTTTACCAAATTACCCTTTAAATATAATAAATATGACGTCTTGAAAAATGTAATAGGGAAATGACTATAATTAATGATAAGGGTAAATTAGGAACTAAGTGTAAAATTGTCTCTTGATTTCATAAAGTGAACAAGTATTATTGGACATCCCAAAATAGTATAGGGGCCAAGTAAAGTTAGACGGAGGGAATATACATTAATATAAATGAAGGGTAAAATGACAAAGTCTAGTAATGTATTAATGATTTCTTAATAATTATGTAAAATGAAAAGTGCTCTTATAAGATGGGATGGAAGTAGTAGGACATTGAGCAGAAAAACAACGACAAAAAAGGTTATATCTCACTAAGCAATGGTGAGTTCCCACATAGTAAAAAGTAGGGAATTGAACATCTTTCGTCAAAAAATTATACTATATGTAAATTATACGAAACATATAGTTAAAAAGTTAATTTTTTATATGTATACAATAAATTGTAAATATAGTTAATTACTCTCTCTGTCCCATTTTATGTGGTACCCTTTTCTTTTTGATCCGTTTCAGAAAAAATGTCACCTTACTCTAATTGGAAACGATTTGGCTTTAAAATTCCCCGTTTACCCTTAATGAAATGAATCTCAACCACACAAATTTCTCAAAATGATTTTAGACCACAAGTTTCAAAAATCTTACTTTTTTTTTGATGCCACATAAAGTGAGAATTTTTAGGCTTCGTCACTATAATTAAAAGATGAAAGTCTAAATAGTGAATCAAATAAGCAAGTACTAAAATTTTCCATTTTATGTGTCTTGTAGTCTATTTGGTCAAGAAATTGAGAGACTATGTAGTCCTTTTTGAGTAGAAATAATAAGTCTTTTGTATATTTTCAAAGCAATACGCATGGTTTTGGGGTCAATTCACTTTTTGGATTGATAGATAGATATCAATAGTAAGTGTGCAAATCTACTGTCAAAAATCTTAAGGACAGAGAGAGCTCTCATGGCCTTTGATTGTTGAACCAAATTAAACGTCAACCCTTTTCATAGAATTGTCAATTACACATCTAAATTATATATATAATTTTATGATATTGATAACTATCTAAAAAGAAGGTCCTCTTATTATTTTTTTCTATATAATTTTGTCAAACTCAAACAATCCAACACTCATCATCCTCTCTAAGAAAATTTCGTCTTTCCTTCATTCATTGTGTTTAGGAATGACTCGATTGAATTAGAAAAAAGACAAGCGTCTTAAACCATCAAATTTGAGGGGTATTATTATTATTTAGCAATAATAGGTGATAGAATTTCTTTTTAGAAAAAAAAATTATTGAATAAGTACTACTATTTAGCTACCATAGCTATAGTTTGAATTAATTACGGCTCGCGGCAAACATCTAGTTATAATTACAGTTTGAGTTTTGTATAATTCGCTCGATTTATACAAACGTTGTGCGATTATACAAAAAGCTATGCGGGAATAAAATTGTGTAGCAAAAACATACAAACACTGTGAATTATATATCGAAATATACAAACACTATACAAAAACCACAAATTGTATAGTAAATTATACAAACGTATGCAAATGCTTCGTGAATTATACAAATGCTGCTACAATTTATAATTACAAAATATAATTACCAAAACTATAACTATAGAGCACAATTAAGATATTTTTAAGTGATTATAAAAAAAAATCCTTCTTTAATTTTCATAAGTTGAGTCACTTGGCCACTTTATGGGATTAACTCTTCACCCTTTTAGCCTTTAGCCCATCACTTCTTGTTGGTTGAAGATGTTTATGTATATCAAAGATATGGGAATGTTCTTTAATTTAGGCCCAACAATATGGACATTATGGCCCAAATCTAATGGAGGTAAGGAGCCTGGCCTGTAGAAAAAATTGCTATCAATATGCTCCATTGCTAAATCTTAATTATTAGTAGTACCATTATTTAGGGGTCGTTTGATGTAAGATATAAGTTATAATAATTCAGGGATAAAATATGAGATTATTTTATCCCATGTTTGATTGGGGGTATAAGGTAATCCTTGAACTATTCATCCCACCACTTTTGCCTTAGTGATGGGATAAGTTATTCCATATATATGCTGACATAACTTATCTAAGACTAGCTTATTCTAAGATTAATTATCCTGTGATAACATGTTGTCAATCAAACGATCCGTTAATGTATAATTTATGTATGCCGACTAGAAAAAATAAGTCTTGAATCCAAACGACTATCTGCTTAAAGATGCATGAAAAGACTCCTTATTTGTTATGAGTAACATCAAGGCAGATTACCCCCTGGGATTGAAATAGGAGTGTGTATAAGCTGCATGTGTGATTTTTTAATGAAGGGGTTTGGATGTTGTGATCATAGCTCTGCCCCTACCTTAACCTACACCACATCAAAACCTAAAAGCACACACAAGAACAGAGCTAGAGTATAGGAAATGAGTTTGGCAAAATTCAGTAGTTTGATTCAAATCATGTATTTGTCTTAAGAAAATATGAATAAATTATATTATTGATTAAATCCATCAATTGAAATGAACTAACATTTCACTCTCATAAATTTAATTTTTTTTAAGATTATTCTAGAATATGTATAGGTGTACATGTTACAGACAAAATAATTAAGTTAGTTAGATAGTATTTTTATTTACAGTTTAGTCCATTACAGGTTGTACAAATAGCTGGCTTTGTAAAGAGGAAATACTCAAGAAAAATTTCACAAATCTTCTTCAATTTCTTTATGAATTAGTATTTCAAAATCATATATATTTTAAATTCTGACTCCATCTATGAGCGCATATGTATATATAAGCCAATAACTTGCATAATATTTTGTGCAAATGTTATTCATATTTAAGGAAACCAACAAATATTTTAATTTACACTTATTTACCTAAAACTTATTCAGGTTAATACAACAATTTTTCTTATTCAAATTACCATTTATTGCTACATTTGACTTTAACAAATTCATTATTATCTAATTAACTTATAAAGAGGCATATGTAATAGACTTTTATAGAAGCCAAAGCTAACAAATGCTTAGTTGACATCTGTCTGAACCTTATTATTTTTAATTTACACTTCGTTTTAATTCTATTTACATGTTGTTTGTTATATACACGTCTTTAACTTTGCCAAAAATAAAAATATAGGGTCACAATCTTGAACTTCTCTAGCAAATTTAGGCTCCACTTGAACATACATTTACATCAATTTTGCTTCTATTTACACTTAGTTTCTCTTGTTTTTCCATGATTAAATCAAACTAGTTTGGACTCCATTTGATAATTTATTTACAAGAAAAATAATACATTGTAATTAGAATATTTATGATTAATAAATTTGTCACGATATTGAGACGAATTTGTGATAAAATTAACTAATTTATCATGGACATGATAATTTGTAGTATTTTTTTTCTTTTTCTTAATTTTTTTTTGTCACAAAAGTTTACGTCCAGCGACTATGTAACCATTTTAAATTCATCACAAATTAGAAATTGTGACAAAATTATAGTAGAATCCTTCGTCACGAATTCGATATTTTCTTATAAAGTTATGACTTTGTCTTTTTCCATAAGAGATTAAAATATTTACACCATCAGCTCACTATGACCTAATATAGCAGGTCACCCACCCAACCTCTCCCGCCGCCACCCAGCCCTGCCCCCAATCCCCACCCCATTGTAATACCCGATAAAAATTAGCAAAATACCTTTAGAATGAAATCGTGCGCATAACGCATTTTTTCAAATTCTGATGGAAAATTCGAGATCAACACAAAAAATTGAGTGGAAAAACGTCTCGGTCGGATTTTAGAGCGACAAAGTCAAAAGATAATTTTTCGTAATTAATTCCGAAATAGTGTCGCTGCGTTCCCAAGGCACGATGCACTAGGGACGAAACCTACACTTACATTTTTTTAAAAAAAATTTTTGCGGGAATTGAAAAAATCAATCGAAAAGTAATTTACGAAAAATTACACATAAAATGCATTTGATGAATGCGATTTACATGTATTTTCATGGAAAATCAGTTTTTCGACATAATTGTCTAGACTATGAAGAAAAGGAAAGAAAAATATTATTATCTTTATAATAGTTAGGATTTTGAAATTAATTAAAATTTTGACTATCAAATATTTTGTAATAAAAATGTGTAATGTAACAAATTCAAAAAGAAAAAAATTTGAGTAAAAATTACATTGGAAATATTAAACTACTCCTTTTATATTTGGAGTCTTTTTTCACATTAAAGTTTAACAATTAACTATTTATGTTTTAACTATTCAACTTGAAATTGTTACTTTATGTATTCATAAACAATTACCATATGTATATTAATAAGTAATTGAGTTGATTTTCTCATATTTGCTGGTTCACAATAGATTAAACTATTGCATAAAACTAATAGTCTTTATTTAAATTTATTTACATAAATATTACATTTATTTTAGCAAGTATTATTTATATATAACTTTTTAATTAACACGTGCAAAATATGTACACTGAATTAGTTCTCTAAAATAAGGACACTACTAAGTATTTTATTTCACACTTAGCTATTTAAAACTTATTTAGGATAATACAACTATATATATATATATATATTATCATAGTATTGCTACATGTTTTTTTATAACAAATAAATTATTATCCAGCTTAGACATCATTTGCTGTTAAAGTTCCTGCTTATCTTGTTTTCTTGCCCATGGTCTTGCTTCTAGCATACTTAGTTTGGCTCTTATTTTTCGTTTATCAAACTACTTTGGTGCTAAGTTTGATAAATTAACTTTTTTTCGTGAAATAAGATTCTTGTCACACCTTTTAACTTTGTAATGGAAGCTCATATATTGTCATGCCCCGGGAGGGTACCCTAGACGTGACTGGCACTCGAAGATCATTGCTAGCCCCCAAGCGGACTACTCAATCTCTTTGCCATCGTTTAGTCAATTCATCAGCGGAAAGAAATGATATATTGAATGCAAAAGTTATCCTATCAGTGGGCTCATACTAGCAACATCATTCTATCATAAGAAAATAAAATTAATAACGAAAAGTCTCAATAATAAAGAAAAGAAGTATGAGGGACAAGAACCCTCGACATCAACATCAACATCAACATCAACATCAGCATCAACATCTACATCTATATCTATGAAACCTCTATGTTATGATCTACGAAGGTACCATGATAGGCTATGACTACCAACTGATAAATAAAAGACTATCCAATTAGAAAATAAATATCCTCCGATTGTTAGGGAGGACTCACCATTGTCGGGAATGAAGAGCTTTGAACCTCAACGATATTATGCCGAAAAATGACTTTTTATTTTGAAAAAAAAAATTCGAAAACCAAAAATCAATTTCAAACTTAATTAATTTAAGTGAAACCAATTCTCGAAATTTGAAAGAAAACAGAGTCGCCACCTAATTTTAAGGATAATT
>JAABOM020061881.1:0-10659 GCA_011800125.2 Solanum clarkiae
TACGTACGTACCTCGGTGAAGAGGATCAAGTCACAACATAGTTCTAGGGGAGTATTTTTTTTTATTAAATACATCACAATCTCAGTCATAAACTCGAAAGCAACAAATGTAGGTGATCAAACAATACAGTGTAAGTATCTACCGTCCCTAAAATCAATCAAACAGTAATTCATAGCATAAATAACATATCAAATAACTCTCCACCTAATATTCATGCAATTTCATCAATATTCGTGTATTCATACTCAATCTAAGAGAAAGGAAGTTATAGCTTACCTATAGGCCAAACATGCATGCTACAACCTACTTTGCTGGCACTTTCCCTTTCCAAATGTCCTCGAAATGCTGCAAAGCTATCAAAAAGAGATTCACAATGCAATAACGATAACAAAGGCATCAAAATTACAGAAATAGTAGTGGATCAATTTTGGGGTAAAAATTAGAAAACTATAGGACACCAAAATTCTAAAATTAACCCTCAAAATAGGTCCTAATTGGCTCTTCAAGATTATATCCCAAAATGGGACACAATTAAGGCCCAGAAGTGATAGAAATTACCTAAAACCAAGATGACATTTTGTTTCAAGAAATCAAGGAATAGGCCAACTGGTTTATCAATAATTTTACCTTGAACAGAGTTCAAACGAAGGATTTTTACTACACCATAGCGACCACCTCGAAATATAATATGGAATAGACCTAAGAATCGCTTAATTTGCACCTAAAACGATCAATATATCATTTCTCAAACTCTCCAATACCAGACACGAGATAGATCTTCCAAAGAATAAGGACTTTTTCGAATAAGTATTAGATCGATTATGTATTAATCAATATTCGATTGATTGGTCTGAGGTTATCGACAAAAAAGATTTGTCTAAGTCACTTCGTTTCTTTTTGTCCAAGTCACTTCGTTTCTTTTTGTCCAAGTCACTTCTTTTTTTATCCAAGTTGCTTTTATTTTTGTCTAACTCACTTCCTTTTTTCTGTGAGAGTTTCGAAAATATCCCCATTCATAGGTCCGAGATCTACATCTATGAATTAAAAGGTCCGAATGATCAACTCTATCATGCACCCCAATTTACATATGGTAATGTTCATCTATTACCAAAAACAAGTCATTTATGGATATTATTAGGAGGGCCGTGCAGGATCATTGATAGAGAATCTTTTCTTTTTTACGATTATGAATGTTTTATGGAATAGAAAGACTTGAAAAACACATATTGGCCTTCTGTTTTTATTTCCGGTATTCTGCAATTTTGACATATCTTTTATATCAGTTTTGAAAAAATCCAATGATGTTAGTACTAGAAGTAACAGAAATTACCTTAAACAAAGGTCCTACAGCTAAAACCAACTACACCACGATGATCCCTACGAAAAACCCTGCAATTGAGACTTTTGAATCGCCAAAATCGGACCTATAAAGGTTAAGAAATCACTTTTCAAAATTTCTCAATAATTCAACCTAAAAATAGAATATGATAGCAACTATATCAGTGAATTAACCTCCAGCGAAGCCCTATACACCTTTCGACCACACTATTGCATTGCCCCGAAAAATCCCCAAAAATGAACTTTTGAATCACTGATTTTGAGCTACAAATGAGCAAAATATCACTTTTCAAAGTGCACTAGAAATTCACTTAGTGCAGCGGTCTAAAATCAAGATTTTACCTTAATCAAATGACCCAAATTAGATTTTGATAGCACCATAATATTCTCTACAAAAGCTACACGAACTTGGCTTTTGAATCACTTAAATCGACTCTAAAATGGACAGTTTCACAAATGTCAAAGTTTTGAAAATAGTGATGGTGTGAACCTGAAAATCTGCTATATAAGTGTCACTTTTGTTCTTCGATAGGGTATTTAGAATTCGTTCAGAACCCCGTACACAGAAATGGACTATGTCATCCTACTAAATTCGATGGTCCAAATTCAATGACGTAGTCAAAATTTCCATACGAGGTCGTTACAACTAAATGTGGATCCACTCCCAAGGTCATATTTAACTAAAATCTACCGAGTGGCTTAGAATGAATCTGGAAGCCTCAAAAGACGAATGAAAGGTCGTTCTAGACAAAACTTGAAGTTTGGAGCTAACTACACTTAAGAATTTCTATTTGGGTGTGTTTTGTTTTAAAAATATTGACCAAAGTCAATTTTTGGATAGTTTTCAAGACTAAAATACTAAATACGATACAAACTCACATCAAAAGCCTCGGTGCTCAAGTCGACCTTGCTTCAATCTTGATTTGGCAATTACGGAGTTGATAAAACTGTCAAAATTTTGTTTTAAGGCTATTTAGCCCCGGGATGGTACCATAAACGTGACTGGCACTCAAAAACTATTGCTAATCCCCGAGCGAACCACTTGGCCTCATGGTCACATCTTACTCAACAGAGGAACAATACTCATATAAAACATTTAGGGAAAAGTAAAGATATCATAAAATAATCTCAAGATGGTAGATTAAGTTTGGGAAAGGAAATTCTCAAAAGTGTTCTACTCAAGGTCTACAAAGTCTCTACTCTGAATGTATAGATGTTGCCATGACAAGCCACGGCTACCCAACATCAATGAAATAATGGAAACTAAAATAAATAGTGCCAAGCTCCTCCGGATAGCAAGGAGGGCTCACCAAAACTCTGGGACTCGGAATCTCTGAGCCTTAATGGTGCGGCTTCTGAAGTCCTCTATCTCCCATACCTACATCATGAAACGACGCAGCGTCAAGGGGTGTCAGTACGCGGAATGTACTGGGATATAAAAAGGCTAAAAGTAAATAGATAATTCTCAAACCAATCACTAGAGTCGACTCAAGGCTCAACTCTCTATGTCATAACTCAACTCTAGAAATCATGCAAGTTTGAAATCATGCTTTAGCAATAGACTCAGTGCTTAATGCAACTCTGTTTGAAAAATCAGGATATGCTCAACTCAAGTGTTTCCTTGGGAGTTTCTCTAACTGACATACTCTCAACCCCACCATTACTTCATGGTGATGTACAACGAATGTGGCATCATTACCTCTCTCGTCCTTAACTTACCACGGAAAAAGACGTGTCAACTCTATCTCATGGATCCATAATAAATATCCACTTGCGGGACAAGAGTCACCGAAACAAGTCACATAACTATCCTATGCTGGCAATGTAGTTCTGTGAGATTGAGTAAATATATACTTGTTTCCCCCTCGGTGCTCAATACTCCTCCCAAGACTAAAATATGCTCAAATCATAAATCAACTCATCAATCTCAACTCATCAATCTACTCATCAATCATCTCATCAAACTCAACTCATCTCAATTATTCAACAATTCAATCAATCAATACAAAGAATTAAACATGACTCAAACTCAATAAGGTCATTTGGACTTGTCAATTTATCCATCATATAGTGAGAGTAAGGAATTATATGTAATCATATAAGTGACGTCAATGTGGTGTACATCTCACGATCAATCATGCTCAACTCATGCACTCAACCTCATCCTCAATCTCATTATTATGCATAGAATCTCATTAATTGTGCAATATAAAACTCAAATAGACAAGTATAAAATACGTGTGTAAATTTCAGGCCAATACTCATATGATATAGCAATTTATTCAAATAATAAAGTAGGACCTCATGATAAATACAAAGATAGTATCAAAATAGAAGGAATTTCTCAGAAACCTTAACTCTTTTCAAATCTTAACTCAAGGAAGATGAAGGGATGTGTGAAGGAAAGATTTTACACTTTGGTAAGCCTTACATAACTGGGTTCGAGAATTTCTTAGGCTTCTCTAAGAACTTGTCTCAAAATCTTGAAATCCCCAAGCTTTGCTTGTCTTCTCTCTATTAAGAATTTTCACGTAGAACTAAGAAGAATGGGTTTTGAAACCCTTAATCTGAATAAAATAGCCCTTAAACACATTTTTCGAATTTAGGATAGGTTGGGGAATAACCAAAATGCCCTTCCCATAATAAAATTAAATTTCACACTTTGTAACAACATGTCCTCGTCGACCCAGGGGCGCAGATATGTGCTTTACACAAAATTCATTTCTTTCAATTTCCCATCAAAAATTTAAAAACTTAAGTGTGAGTTCGCGTCCCAGGTGTATCGCGCCTTGGGCACGCACTATCACTATCACAGAATTAATTAGCAAAAATTATTTTCCGACTTGGTTGCCCTAAAATCGATCGAGCTCGTTTTCCCACTCAATTATTTGTGTCGATCAGAAATCCAATCTCGGATTTTCTATTGGAGCTTGGGAAGATGCATTATGTGCACGATTACTTTCTAGGGGTATTTTGGTAATTTTATAAGGTATTACGTTATCTCTCCCTTGGGATCATGCGTCCTTAAATGAAGAGTGGTTGTGGAAATAAGGCACGAGTAGACTCAAGACTTCTCTCAATACTCACTCGACAACTCTAACTCTCAACTTTTCCTCAACCTCCATAAACTCTATTCAGACTCATGAATAGACAAATCAATTCAAGAATAGGAACATCAGTTAAGTTAAGGATAGTAATATTACCTTCGACATCGTCATCATTTGGAACAAGGAGTTGCGGGTATTGGTTCTCATAGCTTCCTCAGCTTCCCAGGTAGCTTCCTCAACGAATTGGATCTCCACAAAACTTTGATAGAGGTTATCTCTTTATTTCTCAGCTTACGAACTTGGCTATTGAGAATTTGTACTAGAATCTCCTCATAGGATAGGCTATCCTTTGCTCCCGTACTCTCAATAGGGATTGCCAAAGAAGGATCTCCCAAACACTTCTTCAACGTCGACACCTGGAATACTGGATGAATCCCATCTAACTCGGATGGTAATTCTAACTCATAGGTGACCATCCCAATCCTCCTCACAATTTGGTAGGGACTGATATAGCACGGACTCAATTTCCCCTTCTTATCGAACCTCATGACAACTTTCATGGATGAAACTTTCAAGTACACCCAATCATCTACCTCGAATTCTAAGTCCCTTGTTCTCACATTCGTGTAAGACTTTTGGTGACTTTGTGCGGTCTTCAACCTTTCTTTAATAACCTTTGCCTTCTACATGGACTGGTGGACAAGATCAGGCACAATCAACTCAGCTTCACCGACCTCAAACCACCTAATCGGTGATCTACATCTTCTCCCATACAAAGCTTCATAAGGGGCCATCTGAATGCTTGCGTGATAACTATTGTTATATGCAAATTCGATCAATGGCAGATGGTCATCCCAATTCCTCTTGAAGTCAAGGACAAAAGCTCTTAACATATCTTCTAAAGTTTGAATGGTGCACTCTGCCTGGCCATGTGTCTGTGGATGAAAGGTCATACTCAGATTTACCTTTATACCCAATCCCTTCAAAAGAGATCTCAAAAATTGGGAGATAAATTGAGCTCCTCTATCCAAGATGATAGACAAGGGAACCTCATGCAACCTCATAATTTCACAAATATATAACCGAGCATATTCTTCAGCAGTATTAGCTGTCTTGACTGCCAAGAAATGGGCCGACTTGGTCATCCTATCCACGATCACCCATATTGAGTCATGCTACTTTTGGGACCTCGGTAACCCAGTAATAAAGTCTATGTTGATCATCTCTCACTTCCACTCAGGGATCTCGAAATTCTATGCCAATCCACATGGTCGTTGATGCTCAACCTTGACTTGCTGATAGTTCGGGCATTTAGAAACAAACTCTGTGATATACCTCTTCATCCCACTCCACCAATAGACTTTCCTCAATTCATGGTACTTCTTGGTAAAGCCAGGATGAATGGGATACCTAGAACTATGAGCTTCAGTCACGATTCTCTCTCTTACGCCATCAACATCATGTACACATAACTTGTTCTAGTATCTCAACACCCCATCTCCCCCTTTGGAGAAGGCCATCACTTTTTGTTTGTAGACTGCCTCCTTTAATTGGAGTATGACAGGGTCTTGATCATGCTTCTCCCTCACCTCCACCACAAGGAATGATGCAGATCCACTCTGGACATTGACTTCTCCCTCATCATTTTCCTCAAGTTGAATTCCTAATCAGGCCAATCTATGCACTTCCTTCACTAGCTCCTTCTTTCCTTCTTCCACATGGGCAGTGCTACCCATTGACAACCTGCTAAGAGCTCAGCAACAACGTTAGCTTTACTTAGGTGGTAGAGAATGCTCATGTCATAATCCTTGAGTAACTCTAACCGCCTTCTTTGTCGCAGGTTGAGCTCTTTCTAACTAAAGACATATTGTAAACTTTTGTGGTAAGTGAACATGTCCACATGAACTCCATATAAATAGTGCCGCCAGATATTAAGTGCAAACATAACTTCTGCCAACTCGAGATCATGGGTCAAATAATTCCTCTTGTGAATCTTAAGTTGTCTGGAGGTGGCTATCACCTTCCCTCTCTGCATCAACACACTACCCAGTCCAACTCTGGATGCATTATAATATACCATAAGGTTTTCTTTTCCATTGGGCAAGGTCAGAACTGCAGTTGTAATCAATCTGGTCTTCAACTCTTGGAAACTCCTCTCAAATTCATCAGACCACTGAAACTTGACCTTCTTATAAGTTATATTGGTCAATGGTGCAGACAAGAAAGGGAATCCCTCAACAAATCTGCGGTAGTAGCCTGCGCACCCTAAGAAACTTCTTATGTCTGTTGGTGAGATTGGTCTAGCCCAGTTCTTAACCACTTCAATCTTCAAGGCATCCACTCGAATACCATCACCTGAGACAACATGACCTAGGAAGGCCATGGTCTTGAGGCAAAACTTACACTTTGAAAACTTCGCATACAATTCATGGTCTTTAGGAGTTTAAAGAATCACTCTAAGATGGTTGGCATGCTCCTCTCCATCCTTAGAATATACC
Organism: Solanum clarkiae; assembly: GCA_011800125.2. NCBI lineage: Eukaryota > Viridiplantae > Streptophyta > Magnoliopsida > Solanales > Solanaceae > Solanum > Solanum clarkiae. The sequence goes on from JAABOM020061881.1 coordinate 6,884, forward strand.
AGGATGTCATTAATAAATACAATCACGAGCATGTCGAGATAGGGTCTGAACTCACCAATCAACTCATCAATCATCTCATCAAACTCAAATCATCTCAATTATTCAAATAGGGTCTGAACTCACCAATCAACTCATCAATCATCTCATCAAACTCAACTCATCTCAATTATTCAACAATTCAATCAATCAATACAAAGAATTAAACTTGACTCAAACTCAATACGGTCTTTTGGACTCGTCAATTTACCTATCATATAGTGCAAGGTATCATGTGTAATGATATAAGTGACACCAATGTGGTGTACATCTCACGATCAATCATGCTCAAACTACTCAACTCATGCACTCAACCTCAGCCTCAATCTCATTATTATGCATAGAATCTCATTAATTGTGCAATGTAAAACTCAAGTAGATAAGTATAAAATACGAGTATAAATTCATGTCAACACTCGTGTGATATAGCAATTTACTCATATAATAAAGTAGGACCTCATGATAAATACAAAGATATAGTATCAAAATAGAAGGAATTTCTCAGAAACATCAACGCTTTTCAAATCTTGACTCAAGGAAGATGAAAGGGCATGTGAAGGAAAGATTTCACACTTTGGTAAGTCTTACATACCTGGGTTGGAGAATTTCTCAGGCTTCTCCAAGAACTTGTCTCAAAATCTTGAAATCCTCAAGCTTTTCTTGTCCTCTCTCTCAAGAATTTTCAATAGAACTAAGAAGAATGGGTTTGAAACCCTTAATCTGAATAAATTAGCCCATAAACATGTTTTTGGGACTTAGGATAGGTTGGGGAATGACCAAAAGGCCCTTCTCGTAATAAAATTAAATTTCACACTTCGTAACAACATGTCCGCTTCGCGCCAACAGCGCAGATATGTTTTTTTCGCGAATTTTGTTTCTTTCAATTGCTCGTCAAAAAAAAACTTAAGTGTGTGTCCGCGTCCCAGGCTCGTCGTTCCCTAGACGTGCACTCTCGTTATCCCGAAATTAATTAGCGAAAATTATTTTCCAACTCGGTTACTCTAAAATCAGGTCGAGACCATTTTCTTACTCAATTTTTCGCGCTGATCGCAAATCTGATCTCGGATTTTCCATTGGAGCTTGGGAAGACGAGTTATGCGTATGATTACTTTCTAGAGGCATTTCGGTAATTTCACGGGGTGTTACACTACATTTTACTTCAAAATCAATGTTCAAGTTATAAGGCCTCCAAAACACGAAAAACTCCACTACTTTCAAATGAACAACCGAGATATCGAGCTACCAATGTCAGTGGGTTATAAATGACCTTGATCGCTATAGGAAAGCTCTAAACGGTAAAATGAGGTAGTATGAGTAAAATGACCTCAAGGATCATTCGACATTAGATTAGTAATTTTATTTCTTGCATTTCCCTTCTCCTTACTGGTTGTCTTAACTACTATATAAACAAGACTCTTATTCACAATTTCATACAAAATATGATTTTCTCCTCTCACTGCATACACATTGCTGACTATAAAAAATGTTCCCCAAAGGAGATCAGTAATCCTCTTTTTCACTTTTAAAGCTCCTCTTTTTCGATTGCTGCAAAGTTGGTCCAAGCTTTTAATAATTAATATATATACTTTAGTATTTATTTACTAGTTACTTTTGTTTTTGCATATAGTCTAGTACCACTTTAATGTTATGTACAAGATCAGAATCAAGATGTACAAGAAGCATCCTAGTAAGCACTCAACCTCTCTGTGTGTACTATATCCTTATTTGGCTTTTATTACTATGATGTTATATTCATCTTATGTTGCTTGCGGTGTTTGCTGTTGTTTTAGCAAGACATTTAGTCTGCTCAAGACTTTGAGGAGTTTTCTTGGGATAAAATCGGACGAAATTTGCTTATGTTTCAATGTTTTTTTTTTCTATTTTTAATTACTATATTTGTTATTAAATTTTTATGTGTATATGTGGTAGATAAATACGTCTATAAGAATCAATGATTGATCATAGTTATTAAAATCATATTGCTATCTTCACGTTTAGATAAACTTTTTAAACATGATTATTTCTATATATGGATGTTTACTTGTTTATTTGGCCTAAAATTAGTTCGTTAATATTTTAATTTTAATATTGTCCTAGTATCAATTGTCACATGCATTCTCAATGATCTTACGTATAGATATTCTTTTCACTAACTAATGCCATTAGGATAGTGATTATTTTAATTTACACATCTTTTAATTAGACTTCATTCTTATAGATTTTTTAAATAATAACTTTATTATTTTAACCATTTACATATCATGTGTATAGGATCTGCTAAGTAACTTTCATATAAAAATCATGCTTATAGGAACACTTTGAGCATATAGAAATCATGTCTATAAGAAAATTTGGAGCATTTAGAGATCATGCCTATAAGAATAATTTTGGGCTATTATATAAAAATTACGTTCATAGGATTTAACAATCCTTAAAAAATATACTATGAAAAGCATGCTTATAGGATTTAATGGTATAAAATAAGTTTTCAGCATGTCACCATGCCTATGTGTTCTTTTACATAAATTTTCATTATGATATATATAACTTAGAAAATCATATCTATAAGTTTCGAATAAGCTTATTTAGCGTGTTATATGATTTAGAAATCATGCTTATTTTTTCTAACATGTTATGCCACATAGAAATTACGTCTATAGGATTTAACAAACGTCTTAATTACTGTGTTTTTTTAATATAAAAGTCATGCCTTTAAATTTATTAACTATTCTCTATATATACACATCAAAGAGTATTTTGCTTAGTTAATTAAATTCTAAAATCATTATTATGCATTTCTCTCCACTATGCAATCTTAAATGTTGATTTGTGATTTGTGATTTGTGATTTGTGATATGTGATGCACACATTTAATTTAGCATGTCAAGACTTTTCACAATTTATGTGTGTTTTCAAGCATGTTAGATAATAAGATTAGATACACATTTCAAATTTATGTGCTAATTGTTTGTTCTTTTAATTTTTTTAAAGTATTTTACTATTATTATTTGGGATTAGTTTAATTTATCTTTTATTTTTTGTGTATCTCTATCGATATAATTTATGTCTTCTCGCTTGTCTATTTGCTTTTTAATTATTTTTTATCACTTACATTTATTTTAAATTTTAACATGGGAGACCTTATTTGCCAAATTTTTTACTCCCACAAAAAATAAGAGATACGGTTGGAACTCACATTTTATGGATCTCGAAAGGTGTCGAATACCTTTCTTTCAAGATAATTAGAATCCTTACCCGGTTTCTAGTTGTTTTTGACCTTTTTAAAAATTAATTTTAATTATGACTGAATGGTGCCCTAACGCACCTTTAATTTGTTAGATGACGACTTTTCAACCCTTCTATATATTCATTAAAATCCCCAAGAAGAGTTGTCATGATGTTGCCAGTCCCGTTTTGTGAAAAACAAGGCACGACAATAAATTTAAATAATCATTCAAAATAAGCATTGTATTTAAATTAATAATATAATACAATAAAATGACTAAAACAAATGTGTATCCATGATTTTGAGATGATGGTCACACTATTACGAAAAAATGGATCTAAGATACAAATTTGATCGATTTGACATTATTTCAAGTTGAAGATATTGAAATCACCGAACTCATTGATTACATGTCATATCACATAGTACTACTAGTTTTAATATATGCATTTGATATATATATATATATATATATATATATATATATATATATATATATATATATAGAGAGAGA